>CAAKHG010002457.1:3295-25475 GCA_901007715.1 Dactylopterus volitans
ACCTCAGAAGCAAATCTCTGTCCCCTCTAAGTTTTATATAGTTTTTGTAGGTTTATTCTGAGGTGCCCTTATAGGACCCATCACTGTCAGATGTACCAATCTCTGAACTGGCTGGCTACCAGGAAGTGTGAGTCAAACTCATGAAGGTAAAAGTCCACTGTTGATGACCAGGATGTATTGTACTGTGTACAGAAAAAAAAAAGAGGTTAAAAAAAAAATCCTAAGGTTTAGAAGTGGGAGTCACAGAACGCACGTTGTATTTATGCATCTGTAATGGTGTTGACAGAATTCATGTGTGTTGGATAATGTCAGACAGACAGTGGATGTGTATTAATTGTGTCGCGTGTCTGGAATTTCATTGTTTTACACTCCAAACATGATGTAAACCAGTCACTGATAAACCTCTGACATTAGACATTTATTTCTCTAAGTGTTAGTTGTACCCTGGAAGAATATAATTTTACTTTAAAAAATATGCACCACATTCTGAACACCTCTACCTAAGTGAAGGACCATAGTTTTCTTTTCAGGAAGTGTTCATCACAAACACGGTTAAAGCTTAGATATTGGGATTTAACGCTGACGTCATACGTTATAAAATAGAGAACGCGGCTATTATATTAACTTAAACTGTCCACATTTTTAAACTTTTGACACTTGCCGTCTCGGTGATAGAATAACACTTTTAAAATGCAACAATTTAAAAGCATGGCTCCTGAATATAAAAAAAACGAATTGAGATTAGACTGAAATTGCACATTTGATCTCGAGAGAAGCAACAAAAATGTTCTTCGTGTCTCTCCGCCCCTGCTTTAATAGCACATAAACTTAAGTCGACGAAGGGAACTCTGCTCGACTTTGATGATGATATCAGTAATATTACCTTTGCTTGATATTTCATATTTAGTCCACCCAGACCTCTGCTGGGTCCCTCATTAATCTAAATCTTCTCCAGCCATCTACCTCCGTTGTTTCCCTGCTCTTGCCACAGATTTGCGTGATTGCTGCGCGAACGACTGAAGAGGAGAGCCAGTAACTGGACTTCACGCCGGATCTGTTACGGTTACGGGGGAGCAAGCGATGACGCCGCGGTGGCGCCGGCGGAGCCGCCGCTCCGTCACCCATGCAGGAAGTGCTCCCAGGAACGGAGCTGCCCGCCTGCGCCGTCGCCCAGTCAGCGAGCCAGGCAGCCGGGCGAAGTCGGCGAGGTTAATAGTTATCCAAAGTAAACAGCGCCATTAATTATCATACCACAAAAAGCGGAAGCGATGGAGGTCGATTCGGGTAATTTTGAATTTTGCGCGATTTCCTCTCTGTGTGTCTGTGTCTTTTTTTTTTATTTTCCCATTCTTCGCCGGACAACTTTACGTCACCCAGAAAAAAAAACTTCCAGCAGCGGCTAGGCGGCTAGTGCTAGCGCCCAGTTTTAAGTGTTCTCCTGCGGGTTCGTGACTCGAGAAAAGGCGTGAAAAGCAGATGTAACTGCGCAGAGTGTTGATACGCCTGGCTAGGGTCGGTCAAACGTCTTTAATAAATTAGAAAGAAAAAAAAAAAAGACACTCGGTAGTAGGTTGGTGTTGTGTTTTCCTGCGTCTCCCTGATGGTTTGTTGACCGGGCAGTGTTGGTGCGGGTTTGTTGTTCTCATCATGCCTATTAGACACTCAGAACAGCTGCTTTTACTTTGAAGGGGTCCAAACTCCAGTGTGCAGCTCAAAAATGGCATGAAACGAATCCTGGTCTGAAGATCACATGCCAGCGTATGTAATCTACTGAACATTTCTTCCCTTGAACGTTGCGTCCTCATACAGGAGCAATCTGCTTATATTGGCAACCATGAATTATCAGGTGAGGAAGAAATACAATATTGAGTTCAAGGCATTAGTTTGCACCTTTTTAAATGATTTTATTGGGAGAGTCGCATCAAAATAAATGTCTGCATAAGACGGGGAGAGGTTATGAATCGGTATGTTTCCATTAAAATCCATGTATGCCCTGATGTTGCATTCTGTGGCAAGAAATAATGTTAGCAATTGTTATCAACTACAACATTACAACCATAGATTTGACTCCTTACATCCTGACCTTGTTTCTTTCCAAAATTTTAAGTCTTTTACACTGATCGGAGTGGAAGAGTCACCAGTAACCCGCTGCTTGACCAGCTCCCCAGCTACCAGTCCCTGCTGTACCACAGGAAGTCATCAACTGGTGGCACCAAGCGGAGGGGCAGCTCCCGAGCGAGGCTCGGCTCCTCTGGCAGCGGGAAATGGGGGCTGAGCACCGTCAGCAGGCACGAGGAGAAACAGAAAAACCAGTCGGAGCAGAAACAAATCCGAGAACTAGTCAAGCCCATGGCTGAGAAACGCAGAGACAAGTAGGAGTCAGGCCCTCACATCATCCACAGCTTCCTCTTCCAATGTCATTGCGGAGGAGCTTTATTATTTCTCAGATACCTGTCGTTAAAATTCACACTGAGCAATTTCTTTGGCTGTGCCTCCTGTTAAGAGCACAACGCCTTGAAGAGGCTCGAGAGCTCAGCGGTTTGAGACAATGGAGGCAGAACACCCGCAGGCATCTGAGGAGGCTTAGAGATGACGTCTATGAATGGCTGGAGTCCCTGCAGCTCTGGAGGGGGGACATCCACCTGATAGAGGGTGAGAGAAATGGACAAGAAACTGCATTCCATGCCTTAGAGACATTTATTGATTTTGTTTCAGTATGGACAAAATTGGCAAAATAGGTTTTAACTCACACAGGAAATTAATCAATTCCCCCTCTCTTCTCTTTTACACCGACCAGGAATGTTCGGCACTGGGATCCTGTCTTACTTTTCTTTCCTGCGTTTCCTGGTTATGCTCAACTTCATCATCTTCATGCTCATGTTCAGCTTCGTCTTGCTGCCCATCGTCATCGCTCCCCAAGCTTCGGGGAATATCACCTACAACCGGAATGATGGTCAGAGGAAGCTTGTTTGTTCAAACCAAGAGTATTCAAATTCAGTGGACCGCAATTTGTTTACTTGCTTAGTTGTGTACTAAATTACCTTACCCTGGAAATACAACATTGTTTGCTGGTCTAGTCTCACACGTCTGTGACAAAAAGTCTCAAATGACCTTGTATCTTACTGTGTTGGACCACAGGTAGTGTTTGCAGTTCGTATCCAAGCAGCGCTCGCCGAGGTCTTGTCATCTACCACGAGCACATTACAGATCTGCTGTCTGGCGGGGTGGGTCCTTTTGTCTTCAGCTGTATCTGGACAAACAAACTGCCATGTGGTTTAATCTCACCTCTTGGATTTGTCCACAGGGCTTCCTGGAACAAACTTACCTTTTTTATGGCAACTACATGGCAGACAAGATCCTCTTTCCAAGGATCACTTATAATTTGCCTCTGGCTTACCTGCTGGTCACTGTGGCGTACCTCATCCTCAGTCTTTTCTGGATCGTTAAAAGGTGCAGAGAAAGCGAAGTCATTTACCTTTGATGGATTCTTCTCGAAGTGTTGTTTACTGTGGATAACTTCTTTTTCAAGGTCTGCCACCGGGTTTAAGCGTAACCTGATTCAGGATGAGGACCGCTTCCAGAGTTTTTGCAACAAGATCTTTTCAGGCTGGGACTTCTGCATTACCAACGAGAATGCTGCGAGGCTGAAGAGAAGCAGTCTGCTTTATGAGCTCAGGGTTTGTTAGCTATGTGGAAGTTCCGCTTTAATCTGGAGAGTAAACTGATTATCAGTGTGTCATATTTGTGTGTATTTTTTTAATCACGCATGTAGACTGAATTATAGTTATTTGATTTTAATAAATGTATAATCTGTACTCCCCCGAACATTCATCTGCCTCATTTTCAAATTGCATATTCCTTTATCCCCAGACGGATTTGGAGGAGGAGAGGATCAAACAGAAAATAGCAGATCGCACCCGCAAAGAAAAGTGTCGCATTTATCTCATCCGCCTCATCCTCAACCTTTTCGTCATTGGTGTTCTGGCAGGTTGCTTCTACAGTATTTATGCAGCAACCATCTCCTCCCAGGAAGCACAGATGAATAATGTTAAGGTAATGCCTTGGGTTGTATTTCTCCATTCTAGGAACTAATCCATCACTAATTTTATTTTATGAGGTTGTTTTGCATTTCCTGTGCCATTATATTGTATTTATTAGCTATGCCAGTCATATGCTTGGTAAATTCCTTGGTAAATTCCCTTGGCAAATTATTGGGTGAATACGAATTGATAATGTTATTGCGACTCTTTATTTCTGAAGTTCAAAAATATTTGATATGTGTAAGCTGTCATTAATTTTGTCTTTTTGTTGACTATTTTAAAGGGAAAATTCACCACCTCACCCGTGTGGGTCCAGTTATTAATGTTGACTACTGTCATCAAATGAAAGCATTAGATTGATGAAACTTGATGAATGGCTGAAAATTCTTCTGGTACATGTAGGTCCTTCCTGATCGGAGCAGGAGAGCTTAGTCAACATCGCATGCACTGAGGAACATATTGCTTCAGCTGACTACAGTACAAGCATCATTAACCCTGACAGGACATATTTGTCCTTTTTAAAGTAATTGTTCTTAACATTACTTGTTCTGAATTACAGGAAAATTTCATTGTGGATCTCATCTACGAATACCTACCCTCCATTGTTATCACCTTGGCCAACTTCATCACCCCCCTTCTCTTTTCCGTGATCATCAACTATGAGGACTACTCGCCTGCTTTCGAGATCCGCTTCACTCTTATGAGGTATACCGACTGTCAGATCTGTGACCTCACCCAAACTTGTTCTCGATTGTAGCGATAAACATTTTAAGTCATTACACCAGGTGGCAAAGAAAGATAATTGGACACTTTTTCATGATGAATGCATGAAAAGTACAATGTATAGACATTTTTGATATCCAGCGGTTTGTTTGCAACCCTCACGTTGTGTCTTTTTCATAGTGATGCAATGCCAGTGAAGCATTTATATTACAATCACAGCAATTTGGGAAACACTTAACCTTAATAGCTTGGATGCCAGTTAGACCATGTCGCTGAATACCTGTGTTCAAGGATGTCATATTGTTATTCATTTTATAATTTGTTTCTTTCTCTCATCCTCATGTCACAGGTGTGTTTTCATGCGATTGACCAGCATTGGGGTCTTGCTCTTCTCTCTTTGGTCTCAGATCACTAAATGCACAGAGGAGCCCTGTGTCTGTGGCTATAACCATGTACTTTACTCGGTAAGTCCAATTCTGTATCCCAAATGGATGAGTAATAACCAAATAGTGGTTTGCAGTCGGCCACAGGGCTTTTAATATAGACTGCTGTCCTCCACAGTGTTGGGAGACCCGTGTCGGCCAGGAAATGTACAAACTCACCATCTTTGACTTCATCATCATTGTTGCAGTCACCATTTTTGTGGAGTTTCCCCGGAAGTAAGTCTTGAAACAACGTTTTGTTCTTGCTCAGATGCCAAGATGATGTCTCGTGTCTTCTCACTCAGTTTTCTCTCCCATCGAAATGTTAAACTTTTGTGTGTTGTCTTTCTCATCATTTTTGACCTTAGTCATCTCTAACAGTGTCTTTCGCTGCCTCTTTACCACTCAGGCTTATAGTGAACTACTGTGACTGTGGCCTTGCTAAGTGGTGGGGCCAACAGGAGTTTGCTATTCCTCAGAATGTTCTTGAGATTGTCTATGGTCAGACCATCTGCTGGATTGGCACGTTTTACTCCCCCATGCTGCCGGCCATCTGCACCATCAAATATTTCTTTATCTTCTACATTAAAAAGGTGATTTTTGTCCCACCCATTTAATCTTACATTTTCCCCCCCAGCATTTTAATGTTGACACTTACTGTTCCTGGTTTGCCAGGTGTCATTGATGAACAACTGCCGTCCCGCCACGCGTCCGTTCAGAGCATCCAGCTCCAACTTTTTCTTCCTGGTTGTGCTCCTGATTGGCCTGGTTTTGGCCTGCGTGCCCGTCTTAGTGAGCATAGCACAGTGAGTGATGAACCGTTGAAATCAAACCTGCAGCTTTTGTGAGAAAAACTGATCAGTGTCCTTCAGTGTTAGTGTGGAGACCAAATTTATAATTCAGTGACACAGCACAAAAGACAGCATCATCTGTTGTGACTACTCACATGTATTCTTTTGGTATTCATCTGTTCATTCTTGCACAGAATAAACTGTTCCCAGGCATGTGGGCCATTTGTTAACTACACTACCTCATGGGACGTGCTGCCAACAGCCATATCGCAGTTACCCAGTGGAGTCCAAACCTTCCTCTTCACTCTCTCATCAGAAGCTTTCGCTGTATCCTTCTTTGTTGTTACATGGTATGTGAGTCATTTAGGGACATCAGCATTCAGAATAATTGTCAATCATTGGAAACTGTTGTTAACAGCTGATCTTGTCTCTCTCTGGATGTAACTTAAGTATTATTGCTATTTCCCCCTGCAGTTTGGCCATGTTTTATGTGATTGCGCTGGCTGGAGCTCACAAGAGGGTTATTAAACAACTTAGGGATCAACTAGCCATGGTGGGTTTACTCGAGAATACATGTCTTCAGTAATTTTTTTTTCAATGTTGCTCAGCCTTTTCATTAGACTTATCAATCAGGTATCAATTATGCAATGTCTGTGGTTGATCAAGATTTGAATTATCGTCCAAGACGGTGAACTTGCATCAAAGGTGTCATTTTTGCCGCTCAGGAGGGCCGAGACAAGCATTTCCTGATCCAGAAGCTGTGCCAGGCTCAGAGGCTCTCAGCAATCAGATCCCCTGTGTCCAAATGTCAGCCCCGCAAAAGCAGAGGCAGCCCCAGTTACCACACCAGCTTCTCCAGCAATTTCAGTGAAGGTGTGTTCCTGGAGGACCCATCTCCGGACTCCTCAACGCATGTGTGAACCAAAGGCCTAAACATTATGGGCCAGATACAAGACTGGACAAATGGACTGTGCTTGAATGGGACATATCTGTTTGTTAATACTAATACTAAAAAGTTAATACTAAAAAGTTCTTTTTTTTTAATAGTGAAAACACTTTTGCTTACTCTACCAGCACACAGGAGTCTTTGAACCTGCTGTCATTGTTGTGTCTTGCTGTTTCAGTGTTGGTTTGGTGAGAGTATTGTAAAACTACTAAGAACCTCAGGTGTTCCAAGTATTGTTAGACCAAAATAACTGTTGCTGAGATGTTTCCTCCACTGTATGCACTATCATCTTTCCTTTACAATAACCACTAGATTTCCCCCCCCCATTTTTTATCTGAGTTATATGCACTTTAAATCACTAGAGTTGTTACTTTTACTTCAACAAGCATTAATTCTCATTATCATCAACTGCTCTGAGTCTTCATTTACATATTCAAAGCCGCCCCCCCAAAAAATTACACTTAGCTACTTAACAAATACTTAACTGTAACCACCATTACTGTGACTAGAGTTTTTGTACCACCATATTTAGGTGATGGCAAATGTTATAATGTTGAATTGTGTGAAAATGCTTTTGATACATGGCATGGAAAAATAAATATTACAATCGGTTGTATTTTTTCTACATATCAAGTATGATTGTGACGTGCGTATCACCTCCAAGCCAGCAGAGGTCGCCACTCCGGGATGTCTGTGCTTGTTCTGTGACAGCAGCTCAGCTGGTACGGAAACGGGCTGCAGCGTGCCGTCGCTCGGCTGAATGAGTGGCCAGGCCGTCAGTCAAAAATGTTGCGAATTACTATCCGAGCAGACATGGGGTCTTTGGGGCTTTTGTTCTGTTTTGTGTGCTCTCAACTCTTGACCGCATCCTCCGAAGACATAGTGGTGGCATGTGGAGGATTTGTGAAGTCCGACGTTGAAATCAATTACTCACTGATCGAGGTGAGACTGCAAACGTCCCGGTTAGCCCTGCAGCCGCTAGCTAGCAGTTAGCAAATGGTAATAAGCTGAAGGTTAGAGTGGGAGTGAAGATGCGTCTGACTGACCGTTTGAATTAAACTACTACAGCGTCACTCCCTTTGAGCAAGCTGAACGGTTACTCTGCTGCCTTAAGAAAATTCTTGACCAAGTAATGTGACGTCAGTTTGTTGTTAGCTTGCATTATGCGCTTGCTAATTGCTCTCCGTATATGTTACTCATATATTTGTGTATTCCACAAAGGCCATTTACTGTGAAGCCCTAAACCTGCCTTCGCTACTGAGGTAAACGTGCAGTACTAGCCACCAGTCTTAATCCCTACTCATTCACTGGCTCAATGAGATTAGTCATTGGGTCAATTAGCAAAATTAAGTTAATCCATTACTGACTGCGGTGTTTGCACATGGCAGCTACACATTATTTATCGCGCATAGATTTAGGATTCAGAGCGAAAGGACAGTGGGGCCGCGTGTACAGCAGTTAACGTCTCAGGTGTGTATTGGTCGCTTGCTGACCAGGGTGCGTTCTTTTTCCTGCGCAGATTAAACTGTACACCAAACAAGGTTCTTTGAAATATCAGACTGATTGTGCACCCATCAATGGCTACTTCATGATCCCCCTCTATGACAAGGTATGAGCGACACTTATTTGAGTGCCTTTACTTCCTCTATCGACTTCATCACTGTAATCAATATATTTCCCTATACTAAACAGGGAGACTTCGTTTTGAAGATTGAGCCCCCTCTTGGGTGGAGCTTCGGTAAGAATATCATAGCTTCTCTTGTCTGAGAAATGGAAAGACAGCCAGTCTGAGGTTGTTTGCATTGTGTACGTGCTTTGTTTTATGTCTCTGATTCCCCCCACCACCCCCCACCCTGTTTTGGTGTTTTAACCTTTACTAGAGCCCACCAGTGTTGACCTACATGTGGATGGAGTCAGCGATATCTGTACGAAAGAGGAGGACATCAACTTTGTTTTCACCGGCTTTTCTGTCTCAGGAACGGTAAGAATTATTCAGGGTTTTATCCCTCGTGAAGTGCCTCATATATATGGTGTATTTGAAAATCTTAAGCAACATAAATATAATTTTTCAAAAACAAAGTTATTTTTGATGGGGAAAAGTTAGGTTGAAAAGTTGCCTAGTGTGTGACAGAAAGTGCAGGGAATTAGTGCTCTAAACTTTGTTTGTGAACAATATCTTTCATTCTCAATTTATGTTTTACTCTGCTGATGATCTTTGCATTGCACAGGTCCTGAGTAAAGGCCATCTCCTTGGCCCAGCAGGTGTGGAAGTCAAACTGACTCGAGTGGGAACAGAAGAGAAACTCCAAAGCGTCGTCACGCAGCCTGGAGGAAAGTATGTGGCTTATGCGTTTTAACATTAACATAGATATAAACATCTGTCTTGAAATACAGCGATGTTAATGGTCTTTTTTCCTTTTTTTGCCTTAATAACACAGATATACCTTCTTCAAAGTGCTCCCTGGAAACTATGACATCACAGCTTCCCATCCCTCCTGGTCTCTGGAGGAGGTTTGTATATTCCTTTCAGCTTCCATTGAGACATGGGCACGGATAGCACAGACTACATGGACATGCAACTCTTGACATCAGTCATGTATGTTTTTAAGAAATATTTGGACTTAGGAGAGTGAATTTAGATGAGGTGCCTGTAATGTTTATAACTAATGATTTAAACCCTCATTGCAACTTACATGCTGACCTTTGCCGTCTTTTTACAGAGTGGCACATCAGTGCATGTATCCAATGCCAACGCACCGGCTGCTGACCATCTGGTGGTTGGAGGCTACGATGTCTCAGGGGAGGTCCGCAGTGATGGAGAGCCAATGAAAGAAGTCACCTTCCTACTGTACTCCGCCACAGTCAAAAGAGAGGTAAACTAACATATTTTTTTCTCCAGAATCAGCAAGTTGTCGAGCTTGTTTGGCAAAAAAAAAAGTCTTGTCTGTCAGACATTATTTGAATGTCAATGTGTGATGCTTAAGCTTTCACTTTAATGATCTGACGAACTTTAACAAGTTCCTCTTCCTTACTGATATTTCTGGAATATTATTTGCATATTTTATGGATTATTATCAAAGAGTAATATTAGTGCATTTTTATTGTGTTTATTTGATTTTCAGGATGTCAGTGGCTGCAACCTGTCACCAGTGGAGGGGGCGGATTCTGGGGACAGCTCCTTGGTCTACCTTTGTAGTGCCCTGTCCAGGGATGATGGAACATTCATCTTCCCTTCACTGGCTAGTGGCCAGTACACTGTGGTAAGCTTGGTGTGAAAACGCAATATAGTTTACACCAAAATAAAAATTCAGTTTGCATGCTGGATTGTAGTTCATCTCTAATATCATAAGATTTTCTCCTCCATTTCTCAGGTGCCTTTCTACAGAGGAGAACGTATCACTTTTGATGTCGCTCCTTCTAGAATGAATTTCAAGGTTGAGCACAACAGTTTGAAGTTAGAGGTAAAGCTTCACATCAAATCTATACTTTGTAGTGTTCTAAATGTGTCACCTTTTCATAAATATGAATTAGTTTTATACACAGGATTGCAAATCGACACTAAATGCAGTTTTTCTTGCTCCACTCGTAGCCCATCTTTCGCGTCATGGGCTTCTCTGTGACAGGCCGAGTTCTCAACAGTGTTGGTGGGGAGGGTGTGCCTGATGCCACAGTGTCCATCAACAACCAGATCAAAGGTAACAATACCAGAGGACTGCATGCTTTCCTTGAAAGCATCATAGAACCAATGCAGACAAACCAAATTTCTGCATTTAGTAGATCTCGCTCTATATATATTTGTCATTCTGTCCTTACAGTTGTCAGCAAAGAGGATGGCTCTTTCCGGCTGGAGAACATGACCGCTGGTACCTACACCATCCGTGTCAACAAGGAGCTAATGCTATTTGAGCCAATCACAGTAAAAATTGCCCCCAACACGCCTCAGCTACCTGACATCATCACTGCAGGGTATGTTTGGCTATGCCTTGCCTGGCTTAGTTGTAGTGTCTTATTTTGCTACACTGATGTTGGTCCCATACAGTTTCAGTGTCTGTGGCCAGATCTCCATCACCCGGCTGCCTGAAGGCATGAAGCAGCAGGGTCGTTACAAAGTAACCCTGACACACCAGGGTCAGGACAAGACCTCCAGCCGGATCATTGACTCTGACACCCAGGGAGCCTTCTGCTTTCAGGCCAAACCTGGAGACTACAGTGTCCAGGTAAGACTGCAGAAGCATTTAGCTTTCATAATCAAGGAAAACTCCCATCTTTTGATAGATGTCAGTACCATACTATTTACATTTGATAGCTTACACTACAGAAGCAGTGCAATTAATGTGCTACTATAATTGTTTTGATGTTTATTTTCCTTCACAGAATAGATGTGATTGCTCTCAAACCAATGCTCACTCACCTATAGCAATAAATGTATTATTGCGTCAGTTCCATTGTGGAGGTCTGCCTTCACCTTCTATTTGAATAATTTAACAAAATAATTCAAATAATTGTTAAGGATTCACAACCATTTGTATAAATCATCACTCGAGTAATTTGACAACCTAACATAATTATGGGTTTTGATACTTAAATGAAAAAAAAAATCCTTTACAGTCGGTGACTGTCTGGAACCCATGGACATCACGAAATGCTGAGTTTCTTGCCTTTACGGCAGCTGCTTGCAGTTGCTGCTTCTTTGTGGGCAAGCATGCCCTTAGTTTTGTCTTCAGTAACTGAAAATTAGGCTGAGTAGGGTTGTCGTCTGGTGACTAATTTGGCAACTGAAAAATATCCCTTTGCTTTGCCTTGAGAGACTCTTGGGTCGCATTTGCATTATGTATTGGGTCATTATCCATCTGCACTATGAAGTACAACTGCAGCTTTTGGCTGAATGTGAGCACAGATTATAGCTCTATACACTTAAGAATTCATCCTGTTACTTCTATTAGTCGTCACATCATCAGTAAACACCAGTTCCATTGGCAGCCATACATACCCATGCCTTAATACTGTCTCCACCATGTTTGACGTTTGATATGCTTGTGAGTTGTTCCACTCCTTTTCCATATTTCTCTCTCCATCAGTCTTATTCGAGTTCACAAGTTCAGTCCGTCACTCAAGCTCATCTTGGTTAAATCAGCAAAACAATGTTGTTCCAGAGCTGGGCAGACTTTGTCTTTTTTTCCATGTTTTCCGGCAAATCCTTATTTGAGTGTTATCAGTGGTTTGCACTTTGCTGTAAACCGTCTTTACGTTCATGAAGGTGTCTTTCGATTGTAGTCTTGGAAAACGATGCGCGTACCTCTTCCAGAGTGTTCGTGACTTGGCTGGTTTCCAGTTGGTTTCCAGTTGGTTCACCAATAGGGCTGCAACTAAAGACTGTTTTAAATGCTGACTAGTCACTGACTAATGAAATGATTCGTCTACTAATCGGATAATCATTACATTTTTTTAAAATTTAGCATGAGGTTGCTTTAATTATTAGGCAAAGGATAATAAACACAAGGAAGATGGGTACTTCAATGAAAAATGCATTTTTCATTCAACTTTACATTCAATGTACATTCAAGCCCATATGTTTTGTTTGTGATGTGTCAGTCTGCTTGTTAGCTTAGAAGCTCCTATCTTACAGAGGCGAGTCAGACTCCGACTCCGTTTCGTTCAACTGTCCGACGTGCTTTCTCTTCAAATGCTCATGCATTACCGACGTGCTGCAAGGTCTGCTGACCTTGCAAACCTTGCAAGTGGTCTTTTTCTTCGTCGTATCCAAACTAAAATGCTCCCAAACTTTTGAAGTTTTTGTATGCATAGCTGTATGGCCCGCCACCATATTTGTATACCCCACCGCTCGGCAGAGACGCTGTTGCGCATGTTTGACTCTCGGCAGAGATTGTATGAATGGGGATGCCTCACTCCAGTGGAAAAACATGTCTGGCGACAATTGTCAACAATGGTGTTCATTGTCGACTATTTTCATCATGGATTTTTTTCAACAATGTCAACAAATCGTTGCAGCTCTACTAGCCAAGGAAACAATTTTGTGGTCATCCACTTTAGTCGCTCTCTTTGACGGTGGAGGTGTTTTTGTTTTAGCAGAGCATGTCAGTTGATTACTTCCTTTTAAGAACAGTTCAGCCACTCCTTAAGTTTTTTTGCTATTTTACTCATATCTGAAATATGACCATGTGGACCATGAAATATCAAGGGAACAGGCTGCACCTGGCCATGAAACTGCTCATCGGTCATGTATATGTACTGTGTAATGATAGCTGTTGCAATCCTTTTGTGAAACATCTTGAATTTAAGTTGAAAGTCTGCATTTCAATCACATCATAATTGCTTGCATTAATTGCATATCCACTATAATTATATACAGGGTCAAAATACTTAGAGTCCTAATTGTAAGTAGCACAATAAAAAAAAATGGCTTTGTACATGTTGTTAAAGACTGTGGCTTTATGTCCTTGATTTCAGGTGTCTCTTCCTGAGGCAGACGTGAAAGCAGGTCTGGCTCTGCAGCCTCAGGCCCTGGACGTCTTCCTTGTGGACCGGCCCCTCACAGACCTTCTTTTCACTCAATTCATGGCCTCAGTGTCTGGAAAGGTCTACTGTCTAGGTGACGTCTGGATAATTTACACTGTTTGTGTTGACACAAGTGTAATGGTCAGAAACAAGGGCTTGGGCAAATTTGTGACTTTTAAAGACATTGCATCTTTTACATATATTGACTATAAGGCCTCCGTTTGACTTGTAGCTTCCTGTGATGACCTGTCGGTGACGCTTCAACCAGTGAGTCGCCAAGGAGAGAGGAGGACAGTGGCCATGTCTGGCAGCAGTGATGTCCTCAGCTTCTCTTTTGACAATGTTCTACCTGGGAAATATAAAGGTGAGGAATCACAGCCTTCAACAGTAATTTCTTGTCAGCATTTTTATTTAATTCTATTAGGGGCTATTTTTTTGTTGCAGTTACAAATCAAGAATTGGTGCATGATTTTTGCCAGTTGAAGTGTCGCAACCTTAATCTGGAGCACAAATTCTGCATGATTTACCCAGAAGAAGTGAAGGCCAGCACAATAGACTCACAGTCAGTTACTCTTATTCTGTGTACATTGCTGAATCAAATCAGAAATGCACACTAATGACATTATTGATGTGGCAGAAATCAATTCATATTTACTGGCTTTAGAAAGAGCACATCGTTCGGTCAATGTTTCTTTGTCTTCTGGTGAGGCATCTACCTCACTCATTGTTAAAGACACGCAGTCAGTTAGTGCAAGCTATCAGCACATGTAGCAAGTGTCCATTTTTAAGCATTTGCTAAAAGTTCAAATTATATGAACGGCTCAATCATAACTAATCATTCATGACTTTTTCCAGTTTGTGCAACACTTCAAAAAACTTTAAATTTTCTGCGACTTTAAGTCTTCTGATCATTTGTAATTCTCCATCTTTTACACCCATCAGTGAGTATTTCTCATGATGAGTGGTGTTGGAAGCATAAATCCATGGAAGTGGAGGTTCTTGACTCTGATGTCTTGGGGGTTGAGTTCAGACAGATCGGCTACATCCTGCGCTGCTCCCTCTCTCATGCCATCACTTTGGTCAGTACCCATTAGTCACCGCACCAGTGGTACCCACTGTAGTGTGCACTGAGCTTTTAAGTGATGACAGACGATGAACAAAATGTGTTTTTCTGCCCAGGAGTTCTTCCAAGATGGCAGCAAACCTGAGAACGTTGGTGTCTACAACCTCTCCAAAGGAGTCAACCGCTTCTGCCTCTCCAAGCCTGGTGAGGGTCATCATCCTCGCCTCTCATTAGCTAAACATAGTATGAATTATCACAGCTAATAAAGGAAAACAACACCGTACCAACTGCTCATTTGTGGGTAGTGCATTGTGTTGAGCCAACGGGTATATGTCAGACTTAGCTAAATATAAAACCAGAACAAAGTAATTAATCAACTAAAAATGGCTTGTCCAGGTGTTTACAAAGTCACTCCACGCTCCTGCCACCAGTTTGAGCAGGACTTCTATACCTACGATACGTAAGTATGAACGAATAGCATGCCGTGTCCATGTATCTCTTGGGCAAAAGAGTGTTACCCCTTTTTATAACTCAATGGTTCACTGCGCGCTCATTTTTTTTTACCTGTATCTGACAGCTCAGCCCCCAGTATCCTGACTCTTACTGCAGTGCGGCATCACATGACTGGCCTAATTACCACTGACAAGATCCTAGACGTCACTGTTACCATTAAGTAAGACTCATTATAGCTGGGCCACAGTCACTTTCAGCAACCCTTTGGAACTGGGTAAAATAAGATGCTGTACAAATGTCAAGCTCACTTTTTTTTCCCACCGTCTCCATGGTCAGGTCGTCCATCGAGAGCGAGCCAGCACTGGTGCTGGGCCCCCTGCGTAGCCAGGAGGAGCTCAGGCAGGAGCAGCAGCTGCAGGAGATTATGCTGCGTCGTCAGGAAAGGGAGCGCCGAGCTGCAGAAGAGGACGGAGGTGCCAGGGATGATAGTCCTCCTATCCAAGAGAAGGCTGATGACCTGACAGGCCCATTCCATTATGAATTCTCCTACTGGGCCAGGTTAGCTGGACTGTGTGTTGCAATTAACAGCTAATGCTCATCATGACATGACAAGTCAGGGTTTTCAAGAATCCTGAAAAACAGGTAGTTAGATGGATCAATAGATAGACAAATTATTTAAAACAAAAATACCAAAATTATACTGAAAATACAATGCTTTAAAAAATATCTTTATATAAAATCTTTGTGAAATGTATGAAAATACTACTCGTATCATCTATCGATTTTATATATATTTTGTATTCATGCGCAGAAGTACATGTATGCATTGAATACTATATTACACATGGTAAAAGAACATCATTGCACATGTCCTTCCTGCAGTGATCAGTCCTGCACCCTGTTAGCATCAGCCTGTTACGGAAGGTGCTCTGCCGAATCACCTCCAGGCCATGAAGTGGATGTGTGTTGTCTTTTATAATAGAATTCAGCTTTGAGAGCATTCTCACCTCGGCCACCTGCTGAACTGTGTCCAGTTCAGTGTCCGTGATGGAGCTCACCCTGATGGATGATCAGTGTATTTATTCAGTTTTTTTCTGCCTTGCGAGAGCCTTCCCCCAGCACACCACACCAGTGAACACAGCACTGGCCTCTACAGTTTAATAGAAAGTGCGGAAAAGAGGCTTGCACGATCACAGTAACTGGAAGTTATCTGTAGCTGGAGACAAGTTCCACGTCTGCTGTGAATGATAACTGGATCTGGTTTAGATTTCTTACTTATAGAGTCCTTAACCATTCCCTTAGTCACATGGAAAATGAGAAAAACAGTACAGTCTCCTGGGAAATGTTTAAAAGAGTCTCTTAATTTTCTGTAGCTGAAAATTTAACAGTCAGCTATCTATCAGAGGTCTCCAGAATGAATAACATGTGAAAAGGGTTTGGGTTATGTTCATGATTATGTTAATTTTGAAGTTTACGAATGAGAGCATTTTGAATAGGCTGCTTTTAGGTATTTCGTGGAAATGCCATAGCCACACTCGTAAGTCAAGTCACAAGATAATGAATGTAGTGCTATTGCAATTGGTTAACATGTTTGGTTTCTGTGATAAGGTTGACATGTTTGCTGTCTTGTTTTGATGTCAAGGACAAATAGTTTGCAGCAACGGTGACATTTGCTTAGTGTAGTATTTACCACTATACAGGAAGAGTATCGTGATGCAGCCGGCATATTAATTAGTTACAGGCATCTGGATCTCATTCTATTCTATTTTGGCAAATTAGTATTGGGCATGCATCGATTTTCCTGATATTTTTTAGTGTATAGCACATGCTAGTTACCTGTCCTGGCTCTTTTAATTTGGTACCTTATTATTTTTACAGAAAAAGATTAGAGAAAATTAAGAGAGAGGAGAGAAATCAGAGATGAAAATGGACAATTAATGTATACTCAATAAGTTAGGCGCTGTAAATTTTAAGGTGTGTTTATATTATAATCATAAGTTTGTCATACTTTCTTAGCATGTAAAACACCATCTCTATTCCTCCAGGTTATAGTCCCAGATCACACAACTTTTAAATCAAAAGAAAATGTGCTTTAGAAAAGAGCGAGGTCCCTGCTAAGTAACAATTTCAGTCCTGTAAAGATGTTGCTCTTGAATGCTCCCTCTGTGTCTTGTGATGTTTACTTCTTCCACTGTCTTATAATGGAAAAAGTCTGGGATCTCAGGGGCTGAGCAGTTACTTGCATTTACAGTTCTAAGAGCAAAGGCTATTTCCTCCAGATTTTCTCAAATAACCTGATGTTTTTTGACACAGTTGTAATTTTTTTTGCACTGGCAATTCAAGCGGCAGATTCATGCCTGTCAAGCTTTTGAAGAGCAACCACAGCCTAAAGGTTAGAGAAGTGGAAATTGTACCGAAAGGTTATCGGTTTGATCCCTGTACTGGCAGGAAACATGTTGTGGGAAGAATGCACCGCACTCAACACGAGTGCCCTTAAGCAAGGCATCTAACCCCACAAATGCTCCGTCTCCTCATTCGGGATGGGTACAGACAGTAATTTCTCCAGTAGCAATACATTTAAATGTAAATAAGTAGATAAATGGACATTTCTGGGGGAAAAAAGAAGAGCACTTTTACTTCTAGAACCCTGGATGCTTGATATAACTTTGTAATACCAACACAAGTGGTTGAGTGATGTCTACAAATAATAACAACCATCAAGTCAGTGTTTAGCTTTGTGCTCTTGTATTATTGCAGTAGTCTGAGATATACTGTGTCTGTGTAGGGCTGGAGAGAAGATAACAGTGACTCCTTCCTCGAAGGAGCTGCTATTCTACCCCCCTGAAGTCGAGGCCACTATCACTGGCGGTATGTCCCCACACACATATACTACAATCTCACAAACACACTGTCTGTTTATTTAATCAGCTTCACAACTTTTGCGCTGCCTTAGCGCTGCACAGAAATGTCATTTTATTTTCATTTATTTTTATTGATTTCCAGCAGACTCTTACTTTCATAAAGAAGAGGATGAAAAGTGAAGTGGAAAATTCCGTAGTGTGCCAAACCAATGGGCGAAACGTTTTAATCACCCTCTCCCCTGACAGAGTCGTGTCCAGGTCGTCTGGTGGACATCACAGGACGTGCAGGTCTTTTCCTGGAGGGCAAGGTGTCACCACAGCTACAGGGTGTTGAGATTTCCATCACTGAGAGAGGAGCTGCTGCACCACTCATAACTGTGGCCACTAATGAGATTGGATCATTCAGGTATGAGAGGGAGCTAAAAATCTGCCAATCTGATCAGCAAAACTGCCACTTAAGGCCTTAAGTGTATGTAAAGCTTCTTCTCTTCTGTCTGAGTCATGAAAGCCACATAGTCACTGTCTGTTTTTTCAATGGCGATTCAACAAACTCAAGACCACTGTGAATCTCGTTCTCGTCGTCTTCCGCTTAACCGGGTCTGGGCAGCAGCTTCAGGAGGTAAGCCCAGATAGCCCTCGCCCCATCCACTTCCGCCAGCTTGGCCGGAGGGACCCCGAGGCGTTCCCAGGCCAGGCGAGAGATATAATCCCTCCACCTGGTCCTGGGTCGACCACGAGCCCTCCTCCCGGTGGGACATGTCTGGAACACCTCTAACGGGAGGCGTCCAGAAGGCATCCTGACCAGATGCGCGAGCCACCTCAGCTGGCTCCTCTCGATGTGGAGGAGCAGCGGCTCTACCTTGAGCGCCTCCCGGATGTCCGAGCTCCTCACCCAATCTCTAAGGCTGAGCCCGGCCACCCTTGTGGAGGAAACTCCTTTCGGCCACTTGTATTCGCGATCTCGTTCTTTCGGTCATTACCCAAAGGTCATGACCATAGGTGAGAGTTGGAATGTAGATCGACCGGTAAATCGGGAGCTTCGCCTTTCGGCTCAGCTTTTTCAGGACCTCCTCTCCAACCCGGAGAAGGAAATCTACCTTTTTTCGACTGAGGACCATGGCCTCGGACTTGGAGGTGCTGATTCGCATCCCAGCCGCTTCACACTCGGCCGCGAACCGCCCCAGCAAGAGCTGGAGGTCTCGGTTCAATGAGGCTAGAAGGACCACATCATCCGCAAAAAGCAGCGATGAGATCCTCTGCTCACCGAAGTCGACACCCTCCACCCCACGGCTGTGCCTAGAAATTCTGTCCATAAAGGTTATGAACAGAACCGGTGACAAAGGGCAGCCCTGGCGGAGTCCAACTCTCACTGGGAACGAGTCCGACTTGCAACCGGCTACACGAACCAAGCTCGTGCTCCTTTGGTAGAGGGACTGAACGGCCCTTAGCAAGGGACCACTCACCCCATGCTCCTGGAGCACCCCCCACAGGATGCCCCTGGGTACACGGTCGTACGCCTTCTCCAGGTCCACAAAACACATGTGGACTGGTTGGGCAAACTCCCACTTCCCCTCAGGTATCCCTGCAAGGGTAAAGAGCTGGTCCTTGGTTCCACGGCCAGGACGAAAACTAGAATCTACTACAGTGGTGTTTGTCTGTCTGGCTGCCATATTAGGACACTTTGACACCAGCTCACAGCTGCAAAGAGATGCTACATAGGGGAAAAGGTAATTTCTCTCTCAGGTACTGATCAGCTGCTTCCGGAGACCCACAGACCAACCATGACCTGTAGGCCTCTTTCTTCAGCTTGACAGCTCCCCTCACCTCCGGTGTCCACCATCAGGTTCGGGGGTTACCACCACGAACAGCACCAGCGAACTTGCAGCCGCAACTTGCAATAGCCGCTTCGACAATAGCGAAGCGGAACATAGCCCATTCGGACTTAATGTCCCCCACGGCCCCCGGGACGCAGTTGAAGCTCTGTCGGAGGTGGGAGTTGAAGACCAGCTTGACGAGTTCCTCTGCCAGGCGTTCCCAACAGACCCTCACGACCCGTTTGGGCCTGCCAGGTCTGCGTGGCGGCTTCCCCCGCCACCTGATCCAACTCACCATCAGGTAGTGATCAGTTGACGGCTCAGCACCTCTCTTCACCTGAGTGTCCAGAACATACGGCTGCAGATCAGATGACACGACCAAAGTCGATCATTGACCTGCGACCTTGGCCGTCATGGTGCCAAGTGCACCGATGAGCAACCTTATGTTCGAACATGGTGTTAGTTATGGAAAGACTGTGACTAGAAGTCCAACAACTGAACACCACTCGGGTTCAGATCGGGCAGGCCGTTCCTCCCAATCACGCCCCTCCAGGTCTCACTGTCATCGCCCACGTGAGCGTTGAAGTCTCCCAGCAGGACAATGGAGTCCCCAGTCGGAGCGCTATCCAGTGCTTATCCTAGGGTCTCCAAAAAGGGTGGGTACTCTGAACTGCCATTCGGTGCATAAGCACAAACAACAGGCAGGACCCGTTCCCCGACCCAAAGGCGTAGGGAGGCTACCCTTTCTCCTCTGGCTGCCGGCACATCAAAAGGCGCATCCATTGCCCAATGCGATGTTGTGCAAAACTGCACAGTCCAAAATAATGTTGCACACTTTCTCTGGGGTAGACAGTAGCGTTCCCCCTGCTGTTCGAAGACAGAGCCACCTTTGTCAACCGAGCGTATTTTTTTATTTTTAAAAAAAGGGGTAAAAACCTGGGCTTTTTTAAAAATTCATTAAATTCATGAAATATTCATGAAATTAAATGTTATTTTGTTTTATTTGTTTTAAGAATCCGTTTTCATCTGTTCTGAATATGTGGCTGCTTATGCTTAGATGGCAGCTGAGGTTTGTTTTTCAGACCCGCCAGATTTTGCTGCACTGCACCGCAAATCCACACTCGGATTTTCCGTACACGAACTCAGACCTCTCGTGAGATCTGATAGTAGCTTATGCTCACGTCCAAATTGATTAATACAGAAGCTTGCGTGGAAATGGTCGTATGCCGGCACTTAAGGGAAAAGTTAAGGGGAAATAATGTGCAGCGACTGATTTTCCACTGATTGTCTGTTTTTTTGTGACACTTCTTCAAGTGAAAACGTTTTAGACATTTGTGTTAAGATATTACAGTTGTCTGACGACCATTATTGTACTTGTGAAACTTTTATTTTATTTGTGAAAATGCTAAAGGGGAGATTTCACCGTTTTTACCTAGACCATATTAGACCAGGTCCAGTTCAAAAACCACTGCACTTAGACTTCTCAAACCTGGACTGGATTAATCTACAGAGGCTAAACATTCATTATAATGCTGTGTCTGATTTGTGAAACTTTTATTGTTTTTGTGAAAATGCTGGTAAAAGGGGAGATTTACAATAATGGTCGTTAGGCAACTGTAATATCTTCACAAAAATGTCTAAAAGGTTTTCACTTGAAGAAGTGAAAAGCAGACAGTCACAAAAGCAGTGTCACAAAAGCAGACAGTCAGTGGACAAACAGTCACTGCACATTAAGTTAATTTCCCCTTAAATTCCCCCTTAAGTGCCGAATCGGAAGCTGCTGAATCGGAAGTCAACTTCAGCGGGGTTGGAAATTAATCTGACCATACATACTCCATACGGACGGACACAAATGGCTTTCCTGCTCTGTGACATAGCTGTGTTGAACGAAAGGCATGATTCTGCTCAAGGTATATGAATGAAATCCTTTGCCTGCCTACCTTAACACACCGCTAACTATGATTGGTGAGTGGAAGGGAGATAACTTTTAATAACTCCTTTGTTTGAATATTTACTAAGGTTGGAATTTTGAATAAATAAGGGTGAGGCCTCTTAGTCACAGGTAGGTGCTTGTCATCTCGCTGTCTGCATGGTGTCATCCCAGCTAATTTGATTAATAACATAATATTGCTTGCAGCATGGTTCATCCTACCAGACCCTCCAAGACATCAGTGCTGTAGTTTTTCTTTTTTTGGTGAGTGAACTTTGTACTTTTTACATGTTGACACTCATAAGCAGATGTCAGGGTTTGTGCTCAAAACACATGGCTTATTAGCTTGGCCTGTGAACTAGCTTACTGGCCCGCTAATGTCATAGCAACACTCATGCAAGAAGTAAAAACTTCAAAGAAAGGCAGCACAAAATTGGCTGATAATCTTTTAATATAACCCAGTATAGTGCAACAGCATCACAGATTACAGTCTCAACAACAATTAAAATATATCAATACCTCTCTCAAACAGATTCAATCACAATCCAACATAAAACTCCTCCTGAAGGGAGAACTGATTGCAGGGCTGTTGTATTATACTCTATGGTGGACACGCGCTGG
>CAAKHG010002458.1:1582-21362 GCA_901007715.1 Dactylopterus volitans
CTATGTGTGTGTGTGTGTGTGTGTATGTGTGTTTAAAACAGCCTGACACTCTGTTATTGCAGTCGCGAGTGCATAAAGTCATGGAAACAACTTAAAGCGGTAACAGTAAATCAGCTGGTTCCATATTATGGCCATGAAGCTCCTGGCGTAATCTTGGCTCTGACTTTTTGTCTAACAAGTCTTCCTCTGTTAATCCCTAAAACATCTTTTTTTTTTAGCTAATGCAAATAAAAAACTAGATCTAATGTAAATAAATTGTCGTATTTGAGCAAGACTATGTAAATATCAATAGAAGAAATACAGTTTTTCCGCTTACAATTAAAAAGATAAACTCATGATTAATGATGCGAGCTCTTTTATGGCTGGAAGCTCATCTGGGCTAACTTTAGAGAGACGCTGTGCAGAAGCAGCCGCTCTTTGACTTTAGTGTCTCCATGCCGCTACATCTGAACACGTGACACAAACATTTCAATAGTTGTAGGACAAAAATGAAACCTGCCATATCTTGCCAAGAGACCTAGGCTGTGCAAAATCATTCATTAGTCACTATATATTGCAGGGAGTTTACAAGTGAGCATTATTAGACCCTAAATTATCCCACATAAAATGGTGTATAATTTATTGTACTTAAATGCTAACTACCATCAGTCATTATGCTGATAAGGAAAAAGAGGCATCAGGTGGTTTCCAGATTAAAGAAAGAAATTACCTGAGCAGTGTCTTAATCTTTTTTTTCTTTTCTTTTTTTGTCACATCAACTGCAATTCTCCGGCAGTAACAGTCCCGGTTTTACCATCACTTTGGTCTATACTAAATGTCACTATTATCCAACACGATAATGCAGAAATGCTGTCTTGCCGAGTGACTTGTCAGTTTGGTGCAACCGTGACTTTTTAATCTGGCATCGCAATGCTTTGTTTAATCTGAAAATGTCAGCGTGCTAACAAAGAACACTGAGACGGTAAACACCATTATGATAGCATTGTTAGAGGCAGCATGCTGGCAGCGGCGTTTAAAACAAAGCAGCACTATGCTTAAGTGCATTCTGGCAGAGCCGCTCGTGTTGGCTGCACCAGCAAACATCTGGCTTTCATTGATGTCCAAAAGTTGCAAAAGCGACCTCCAGTTCCAAAGTTATGACTTTGATAGTGATCGTGAAAACCTACTGAAGTGGTATTCTGCAATCCTGCAATTCATTTAGCAGATGCTTTTATCCAAAGCGACTTGTGAGACATGTGAGAGCTCAACAATACACGCAAGAATCTGGTTGGGAGACAACGGCACCAGTAAGAGTCCTGCAGTGGTTGAATAAAAGAGAAAAGGCTTTTTTTTTTTTTTTAATTGAAGTGCAGAGGTGTTCAGAAAAGAGATGGGTTTTCAGTCTATCTTTGAAGACTGAGAGGCACTTCAGCAGATCGGAAGTGGTAACACTATTGAATGTGATTTGTTTTTTATGTGTTCAAACAGAGGCAGGAGCGCTTCAGTGACTGTTCTGCCCTGCTGGACCTGGAGAGGAAGGTAATGCAGCCGCGCTGTTGTTGACGTCACCGGTTGTTGTAGCTTCTTTTGCGTCACTACTGCCACCCCGGCCCACTGTTGACACTTTCTCCTCTCCACTCCAATCACTTCATCACCTGTTTTCACTCTTGCTGGTCCTTCTTCTTCTTCTTCTTCTTCTTTTCCTTCTTCTTGCCCACATCACCTCCCTCTCTGCCCCCAAACCCCCCTCCCGCTCTCCCCTTCATGGTTGCCCTGGCATCAGGACCGGAGGATGTTGGAGCGGCGCATGGCAGAGCTGGAGGAGGAGTTGAAGGTGAGGACACGTTCAGTGGGAGTCCTGTCGCGGCCACGGACACTTTGCACGCTTCTGCTTGGTTAGCTTTGCTTTAGCTTGTGCAGCTCAGCGGCAGTGTGTGAGTACGATGTAGAGAGCTGCCTAACACGACACATCCCCATGTCTCTATGATTTTGATTGCAGCTCATGGGTTCATTTGCTTGTTAGTCACATCAGTCGATGTTCCACAGACATATTTTATTTGGATTCTCGGGAGATAAACGGTACGTTTGATGCGGCTCTCGCTTCTATTGGAGTTGGCAGCCACTTAGCTCTTCTTTCCTAAAAAGATGGGAAATTGAAAAGCAGCTCGCCTGGCGTCAGGCGGCTTGGAAGTTCATAAAGATTTCTTTTTGTTAAAATTCCAGTTTTTGATGTTTCTATTCAGATATGTATGTTTCTCAGCCACCAGACCTTTTTATCTGCTCATGTTTTGAGGATTTTTATCCTGAAAAGTGCCCGAAGAAGGACCTAGATACGACTACTGTTACTGTAAACTACATATTTGTCAAATGCAGTAGGTAGGTTTTCTTAAGAGTAACTTTAGTAGGCCTTTCTTTTTTGTGCCAGAGATCTGTGCCAGATCTGGCTTTTCATACAAGCAAGATATCAACCATTCCTTTGGCTGAGCACAAAAATAAAAGGATGGGTGTTAACTGAAATTATCCAGGTGCTTTGTCAGCAGATGATCATATCTTGATGTTTTACCAAAAAAAAAAAAAAAACTTAAATGAACCACCTCTCATCTGATTTTTTTGTTTTGCTTATTCATTCCTTACCCTCTTAGAAATGTCTCCTCTGGCCTCAGACTGATGCATCATGTCAAGCAGGTTTTCTGTTTTGATTGATTTGATTTGATTTTTTTTACCACCAGGTTCTGGTTGACCTGAGAGCGGACAACCAGCGTCTTAAAGATGAAAACGGAGCACTGATTCGTGTCATCAGCAAACTCTCCAAATAGTCGGTGGGGGAGAGAGAGGGGTAGAAACAGAGGGGGAAAGAGAGAGAGAGAGAAAGAGGGAGCGAGAGAGAGCCATGAAAAGCAGGGAACCCCCCCCCTCCTCCTTCTTCCCTCCCTCCCTCCCTCCTTCCTTCCACACATTCCTCCCAGTGCCAAAGAGCAGGAGACGGGGGGGAAAGAAGCAGCAGAATGTCCTGCGTACACGAACACCACAGCTTGACTTGGATTGTGATGCCTCTCTGTAGTCTTGAACAGCTGGAGTGGCTTTCGTGTGCCTTTTTTTTTTTTTTTTTTTTTTAATGCTCATTTGTCACAGGAAGACCGGACGGCACGAAGGCCTGGTTAAGCGACTCCCGCAGTCGCAGCGTGAGACTTGACAACAGCCAACATGGCCGAGGCTGGTGCAGCACGGAAAACACACCCACCACCACGACGACTGTGCATCAGGGGAACACTTAACATGCACACACATTCCTGCGCGTGCATCACACACCCCCCTCTCCTTCCACCGATGCGTATTCCACGAGGTGCACAAGGCCGTTTGGTCTTATAGCTCCCACTTAGTATTTAAATTTTGTGAACACGGTCACGTCACACACTGATGAGTTTGCCCTCCTCGCCTCGTCCTGGTTCCAAATCTGAAGCTTTGCAGAAGGTTTTTTTTTCGGCTCCGAGGCGCACGTCAGGCTTCGTCTGTCGATTCCGGCGGCGTCCTGATGACGTCGGTGGGGTTGGGGCGGAGGGGAGTCCACGGCGCTCTGTTGGGTTGCTTTGTGTTCACATGCAAGTGTTTGAACCCACCTACCTCTCCACCTATGCACTTCCCCATATACATTTTTATTTTTGTGACCACAGACGCACTCCATGCTCTTAAAAAAAAACAAAATGAAAATAAAAATTGACCGCAGAACCAGGTCACAGCACTTTACTCTCTGCAAAGCAATAAGAAGACCTACGAGGCTTTGCCCCGTCCTCCAGACAAACAGCCTCAGTCCAGAGCAGCACCTTCACACCACTGCTTCAAGAAAGTAGCGGGCGAAGCGCGCCAAAGCTGAAGGTCAAAAGGTCATTGCACAATTCTAGAAATTGCTGTTCTGTCAATGCCTATTATGCTATGAATGGTATTAATTATCATTGATGAACACATTATTTTTCATAGTTTTTTCATTGTGAATTCCTCTTTTGCAAGGGAGCATGGATATGTATATTACATGTGTATAAATATTAATCTAATAATACCCTTTTTTTGAATTTAAAATTCCATGTAGCCTTTCTTCACATGTTGGTTTTCTAATATATTAAATGGATGTCTGCACCCTAAATAAAAAAAAAAAGTGTGTTTGTAGCGACTGCCTGATTATTATATATTCAGTCGTGAAGTTTTGTTTCTCTTTCATCCACCACATCGGCCAGTGGAAAGAATTCAGGGGGAAGTGCTAAAAGGCAGGAGACAATGGAGCATCTTAATGTCGTTACCCATGTTCAAGGCTGAAGTATTTCATGGACACCTTACTTCTTAGCCACTGCTGTCATCACGTCGCTCCGTTTTCTGATCGGCAAACACCTGGTTGTTCCTTCACATCCACATCCGCACACACACACACACATACAAAACACACTGGTGTCATCCCTGTGTACACTGTCACTCTGCTTTCTGGTAGCCAGATGTCTGACATCAAGAGGGAGGTGGGGGCGGGGGGGTTGTAAGGGGACATAGTTGCAGTGTTCACAAACTTGCATTCACAATATGTTCGCACTGTCTCGCTGGCTCTTGCGGGTCATCGGGGTGTCGCTGCATTATTCCGCACGTGCAGACGAATGGTTAAAGCTGCGGGAGACCTGACGTCTTGAGCGCTGAGACCTTCCGCAGAAGTGTGTAATGACACCATTGTCCATCTGCCTGTGTCATGTGAGTGCGGAGAGATGGACCACTGTCCTGCAGGGTAGAAGAACTGACAACAAGCTGAGCTCCAAATAAGGAAGGGCAGGCTGGCCGAGGCGCTCTCTCTGTAAATATCCCTCAGGTCTGAGAAAGACGGAGGCAGGGAGCTCGGGAGGAAGAGGGAAGCGGATGGATTGCTGCCTTATATGGACAAAGCACTGCTTTTCCCAGGGTTTGCAGCTCTGACCCCCGGCGTCATGCCAGATGCTGCACAAACGGCTCCTCAGCGCCACCAAGAGGTGAAGCCGGTGCAAAGCTCCAGTTAAATAATAATAATAATAAAAAACAAAGGCACATACAAATTATTCTATCAGCACTCTATTTTCACGGGATCCCTCACAATATGAGAAATTAGTCATTTCATGAACATTTAACTAACTTGTGCCACGGGCTGTGTTTGTGTCAGGCCCTCCCCACGTTAGCAGCGCTCAAAGCTGTGTGTTGCATTACTATTCGATGTCTATATTCATCAGGGTCCTGCTCAGGGACACTGGGATGTGGTCTCTGTGGTGCTGGTCTGAAGGCTCCAGCTTGCTTGTGTGGTTGTTTGATAACAAGTATCGTATCACAATAAAAACCTGAAATGAAACTGATACAGGCCGAGGGTGACTTGTTGCGGCGTTACCCCAGCTGATTTAAAGTTTTCAGTTAACATTAAGTTCATGCGGTCTGACAACTACCACATTCATCGAACTTTGCACATCTAACTTTTTGGCCATGAGCTGAGAATGCTACTTTTTTTTTTGTTGTTGACAAAATTGTTGTGTATGTGTTGGGGCTTTAACTCGAAGCAGTATTATTGAAGATATAGTTGGTAGAGGAGGCAAATGGCCCACATAAAGACAGAGACAGCATTTCCTGATGCTTCACTGAGAATAATAGATATCATTTGGGACTTAAAACAGGATACCGATTTATTGGCCTTATTTCCTCAGGCCAACTGTCCGGCATCCTCTGGGCCTTAACTGCAAACACGCCATCCCAAAGAACTATTTCGATTTGTTTGATAAAAATTTACATCAAGGCCACAAGAGATGAGGGCGAGATTGGAATTTTTGGAGCGGCGGAAAGATGACATGATACTTCTTGTTAAACATGGGAGGAAAATGTAAACAGTCTCCATGTGACCTGTGGAGTGTTTTTCCTGACTGAGGCGAAGCAGCTCTGGCGTTATGACTGCAATAAAGCCAACACATTAGCCATTTCAGCCTTGTAACAAGACTGTTCAAGCTGTCAAATAACTACGTATTTTATTCAGATTTTTTTTTTTTTTGCTTACAGCTGCAAGTTGAGTCACCAACATATATACATGGTGTGATTCAAGCAGCAGATGCTTCATTCAAATCTGTCGTAAACAATCACTGTGAAGTTATATATACAGGATATATAGTATGATGAGTGTTTTAGCTGCTCCACAAAAAAAAATAAATCCGTGCCATGTTTTTGAGGATGCACAGAGTCAGGTCCAGGTTTTCCATGCAGCGTGCAGGGCTGAAGGTCCTCCCACTCACAGGACACCAACTTTGATCCTCTGTGTCAACTACTTTTAAACTGTTGAGTGGGTATGAATTCTACAGGGAGTCAGAGAAAACACACTGAACCTGATAGATTTGACTGTAAAGAGCGAGCTTCTGTTTGAGGGCCCCTGCAGGTTTTGCCATCACTCTGCTCCAGCTGGCCTCTCTAGGTTCATCTTTCTTGCACGTCACGTGAGTGAAAATATTCCTGCTGCAGTTGTGCGTTTCCATGAATCATGCTGAATGTTTGTGCGGGTCACCAACTACAGCAGTTCAAGATGTATTTTTATTCTTACATTTCATTTAACCTTCACAGTTATGAATACAGTTATGTCCATAAGTGTTTATCGCGCATATCCCTGTAACATGAGTGGGATTCCACTGCTGCAATGAGGTTTTAATGCATTTCCGGGCCGTTGTTTTGATTTGCCCTTAAAGGGATAGTTCACCCAAAAATGGGGGTAGGACTAGAAAAGTTTTTCTTTAACTTCTTTCTACTCCTTTTGAACATGAATGGCCCTACATGAAGTACTCATGATACACACAGTTGCTTTTTTTGTCAGAGAATCTTTTGTCTTTTTGGTTATATATCTTATTCTGTTATTTTTTTTTGTTTTAAACATGTTCAAATAAATACAATTTAAAACCCACTCTGTATGCTCACCACTGTGCCGATTGGGAGGTGGGCGGAGGGTTTTAATCCACAAAACACTTTTAAAGTTTCAGGGGTAAACAGCATTGTAGTCAAATCCTGTACAATTAAAGTGAACGCCGACCACCTCTTCAAACAGAAAAAAAAGAACCAATAAAAAACATAAAATGCCCCCTTATTGCTCCTGTAATGCCATCCGAGTGTGTTATCAAACTCCAAATACCCACTTTTAAAAGACATGAGATGATGCAATGAAATTAACATTCTTAACATTCACTTCTTGTAGCTGAATGTTGGTCTGACGTGTTTGACAGATTCCCCCCATGTACTTGCAGTTTCCAGCAGTGGCTTCACTGGTCTGGGTCCCATTCACATTTATTACAATGCTTTCAGCTGTGATTTGAGGGGTTTAAACAAAAGAACTACAACAACAGCAAAGGATTTACAACCGTTTTTATATGTAGTTCCTCATTGTCAGAGGCTCAAAAGTTAATTTTTTCCATTACAAATTTAGCCAATAAAAAGTCTGGAATTCCATGCCAAGTGGTGACTTTGCGTTTGGTAGCTGTTTGTTAAAGCCCTCAATATTCTACAATGCTGTAATCTGTTTGGCAGAAGAACCAACATCTGAGAGCTGAAACAGCACAAGCAAGGATCTAGTAAGGAGAGAACAACATGAGTATGAGGCTGATAGGACGCGGGTGCCTACAAGCAGTCCAAGAGGCAATGCATAGTGTTTAGGATGATGTATATATATATATATATATATATATACATATAAATCATCTTTTTTTCAGGCTATGAAGTGCAGAGGTGTTCAAGAAAGAGCTTCACAACCTACAGCCAAGTCAACTGTTTCAGAGGTTGGCATTTCATTGTCCTAGTCTGCAGTTGAGATCTTTAGAGGGTTCACGACAAGTAACAAGCCACTGGTAACTCTCAAGAACAAGAAGGCCAGCTTAAAATTTAGCCAGAAGCCATCTAAAAAGATTGGATGAGCCTTTACCAGAATGATGGGAAGAGAAAAGTATGTATGAAGAAAGGAACCGCTCATGATTCAAAGAATACCACATGCCTGTTAATCACGGTGGAGGAAACGTCAAGGCATTGGCATACGGCTGCCAATGGAACTGGCTCACTGATGTTTATTGACGATGTGACTGCTAATAGAAGTAGGAGGATCAATTCTGAGGTGTAGCGTTAAATGTACTCTCTGCTCAGATTCAGCCAACTGCTGCAAAAGTGATAGACGGCTCTTACCAGTGAAGACGGACAATGACCCAACACATACTGCTAAAGCAGCCCACGAGGTTTTCAAGGCAAAGACATGTAATATTCTTCACTGGCCAAGTCAGTCACTGGATCTCAATCTAACAGAGTGAAGCTGAAGACAAGACTGAGGGCAGAAAAGACCCACAAACAAGCAAAAAACTGAAAGCGGATGCAGATAAAGCCTGGCGAAGCATCTCTAGGTAGGACACTCAGCATTTGGTGATGTCCATGGGCTCCAGACATCGCACAGTCATTGACTGCCTGAAAGGATTTTCATCCAAATATTGAAAACAATCCTCTTATTTATAATCACGTCGGTTAATCCAATTCCCTTTCAGCTACTGAAAAATGAGCAACTATCAAAGTGGCTGCAATACTTGAACTGCTGTTGCAGTTATTTTGTTAAACCCCTTGAATTAAAGCTGAGAGTCTACAATGCTACAAATTGTGTCAGTGTCAAAATCCAAATAATGGACCAAACTGTGCATTGAGACATGGATAGTTCATGGGACAAAATTACTTGTATGTATGCACCTATGAATTGAAGTGCACTTGTATCTGACACTCATCTTGATTCAGGTGAAGACTTCCTCATCAGTCTGTGAGAGAGAGGGATCTTAACTCAGGATCACCTCCTCGCCATGTCTGATGACCCTTACATCTTCTCCACTGACACCCTACCCAGCGACCGCCGCTTCCTCCCTCCACTGGCCAACGGCCTTCTGGGATGGAAGGTGTACAGCACGGTCATGCACATGGGCGGCGTGTATAACGGGGAAGGTGGACACTGTCACCGGGCAGATGTTCCCTGTCCCCTAGCCGTCAAGGTTGAGATGGAGGAACCTACCCGAGATTCCTACAGCCTGGACACCCGCGCAGGTTGTCTCCTGCACTGTTTTGGTAAACACCTCATTTCACACTGTGAGGAATTGCCCCTGCTGATTGTCTTCTCTTGTCACCCAGGTGTCTTTACACGCACTCTGAGTTCCGCCAGCGGGACAGTCTCGCAGTCGTTGTACACACACCGCAACCACTCCAACCTGATGGTGATGGAGATTCTGTTGGAGCGCCAGGTGACCTCGGTGGAGCCGGTCACCGTTAACCTGCTCAGTTCCTTCACCCCTCACAGCAACGACATTCCATTTGAGTCTGGTCCTGATTATAAAGGAGGGAGGTGGGTTTCACAAAAAACAACGTAAGTTTTATTCCATTGTACTATACAGGTGTGGACTATTCACAGTTTCCTCTCTCTTAGACACATTCAAGGACAGACGAGCACTGCTGAGTTTTCGGGATGCCCCCGTCCCACAGTGCACCTCATCTGGACACCCATACCCGCCACCCTGACGCTGCTGCCTGAGCAGAGCCAGGCCTGCTGGCTTTTCCTTGTGGTTGCGGCTAACACCTTAGACCGCGCTGAGGCCGCTTTCGACGAGGGCCTGAATCTGGTGGCGACCGGTAACCTGCGTCCATCTCACGAGCTGGCCTGGAGAGAGGTGTGGCGGCAGAGCAGAGTGGAGGTAACGGGGTCAGACAGGCTGAGCAAGGCTGCGATTGGCTGCTTGTTCTACCTCCTCAGCGCCTTCCCCTCCATACATGACACCTCCAGCTGTTTCGATGGGGTCAGTCCAGGTGGACTGTCTAATGGTGGGGATGGTCAGGACTACTGGGGCCATGTTTTCTGGGACCAGGTGAGGCTAATTGCAGCTGACGCCCACCCATGTTATATGCACTGTATGTGGCATGATTGTGTGACTGTCTCCTGCCAATAGGACGTGTGGGTGTATCCTGCCGTGGCTCTTTTCTACCCCAAGCTGGCCAGAGCTGTGCTTGAGTATCGGGTGCGGACTATAGACGGCGCAAAATACAACGCCCAAAAGCAGGGTTACAAGGTATGAATCCTCCTGGAAATATAGTTTCCTTATCAGAGAGCAGAGACGCTCAAGTCATTTTTTCCCAAGACCATTCTCAAGTATCTTATAGTTGCATAGAGCTTTATCAAACCCTGCAGAACTGCATGTACAAGGGCTTTAAAGCTTGTTCTGTGTTACCATCTCTCATTGATCATTAGCAGCAAGCGTCTTCATTGATTTACTGTTTAGCATATGATCGTTAAAGCAGTGCAGTTTGGCAAAAACATTTAATAGCATTTCTTTTAACTTAACAACTATATTTTGCCTTGTAATGATGCGGTCAGTCCAGCATCTGTTATTTTGACACCACAGATGTTGCATTTATTGATCCTTTTTTTTTGGGGCGGGAGGCTGTTTTAAATGATTAAAGCCAGATAGTAGCTGTGGGTGTGCTCGCCATGTGGAAGGATATGCATGATAATAAGAGAGGGAAATCACATTCAGCTCATCAGACATTCTCATAATGGCAATGTGCAAAAAAAAACCAAAAACTCAAAAGTTTGTCCCAAAATCTGAATCTGAATTCAGTCTCAAAGTCGAATCTCTTCGACACTGTGTGCGCAACTCCAGTTCATGTTGCTGATTTGAGTCCATAAATCTGTTTGCTTGGACATCAAAACAACCATCCGTGATTTAGGTTGACACAGTGTCGGTCTGGGTCAGATGCTCACCCCGAGGCCTGAAGCTGAGACTGTGAATGTCTCTCAATCCAATTGATTCTAAATTCGGAAAAAACTGAACCATAACTGCAGCATTGTGATTGCTACTTCCTCAAACAAAAAGGCAAAGTAACATTTCAGCGTGATTTTACATCCCCAGCGCAAGAACGACACAATGAGTGATTATGGGCATATCAGCCTTAGATTAACGATTGTCTTGTTGTATTGCAAACGTGGAAGTCAGTAGTTTAGCAGTAGTTATAGAAAATTAACATCACAAATATTATGAAGTCATAAAAATGCTAAAACAAAAGACCTGAAAAGATGTATTTGTCAATATTTGCTTGGTGTGACTATATATGATATGATAAAACACTGAATAAATAATGCCAGCATTTGAAACTGCTAATGGCTAATTGTCAAAAGCGTATGACATACTTTAGGACTGATACGTTAGTTTTAACATGTTTTTTTTTGTAAATAAAGATGAAACAGTTCTGAAGGAAAGATGGTCTCTATGCAGGGACTTAAATACCCGTGGGAGAGTGCTGTATCAGGGAGGGAGGTCTGCCCGGAGGACATTTATGGACAAGAAGAGATTCACGTTAATGGAGACGTCACCCTGGCCTTCCAACATTACCTCTACCTCACCCAGGTTTGCTCCTTTGTACACACTCGCCGTCGTGTGTGTGATGATGCTGACTGAGCTCTTTGTGGCAGGATGTGTCCATGTTCACAGACGGACAGGGCAGCCAGGTGATATGGGGAGTGGCTGATTACTGGGTTTCCAGGGTAACCTGGAGCCCTGAGGACCATTGCTATCAACTCTTAGGTAATCATTCATTATGGAACAAAGCATTAATTTAACTTGCTGAGGAGGTTGGTTATTTTATTTACTGAAAAGCATTTACTTAAATCATATATAAAACTGTTCTAACCCCTTGCTGAAAGTCATTATCTAGACAATATATTTCTTTTATGAAGCAAATTTTGTGTTAAATGTTACCTTTGATAAAATTCATCATTTTTAAATTAATGTCAAATGTGTGTGCCCCATAACCAAGTGTAATTTTTGATGAAAAAAACAAATGAGGGTGAAAACATAACCATTTTAATTAATAAAATCAAACGTTAAATTTCTAAACTGATGCTAGACTTTGTCATTTAAATTCAGCTAAACCAACTATTACAGGGTTGTGTGTGTGTGTGTGTTTGTGTGTGTTCGCCCATGCTTAAACACTGACATTGTGAAATATTTACCTTTTTTTCGCCATGTAGGTGTCATGCCACCTGATGAGTACCACGACAATGTCAATAACTCTGTGTACACAAACACCGTGGCAAAATTCAGGTTCGAGCATATGAACATTATCCAGCAGTGCATGTTACCATACGGTATGAATACCAATAATACAGTTTGGTTTTCCAGTCTGCAGTTCGCTGCAGAATTGGCTGATCTCCTCAAACATCCTGCACCAAAAGAATGGCAAGAAGTGGCTGACCACATCAAAATACCTTTCGACGAAGAATCTCAGTACCATCCTGAGTATGATGGTTATGTTAAAGGTTCAGTGCATTTTTGTTTTAATCTGACACTGACACTATGTAAAAAAAAAAAAAAAAAAACAAGTCCAGAACATGATGTCAGCACTTTTGCCAGGTCAGCCGGTGAAGCAGGCGGACACCGTGATGCTGGGCTATCCTCTCGGACTGCCGATGCCCCCCGAGATCAGAAGAAATGACCTGGAAGCATACGAGCCAGTAACAGATCCCGATGGACCAGCCATGACATGGGTAACACACAGTTTGCTGGATGTTTGCCGCGGAATTCATGTCACTAACTCCACTTTAATGCTTCGTCATTGTCAGGGGATGTTTGCGATCGGCTGGCTGGAGCTGGGGGAAGCAGAGAGGGCTGAACGTTTGCTGGAGAAGTGCTTCCAAAACATCCAGGGGCCATTCCAGGTAGCGTTCTCGCTCTCGCGCTCTCTCTCTCTCTCACTCACTCACTCACTCACTCACTCACACACACGATAGAAATGGCTGCTGAATATTGAGATGATGCACAACTGGCTGTCCCTGTAGGTGTGGAGTGAATCATCAGATGGCTCTGGTGCAGTCAACTTTCTCACGGGTATGGGAGGATTCCTGCAAACCGTTTTGTTTGGCTATACCGGCTTCAGGTCAGTCTAAAATCATCCCACCTCGCTTCGCGATTAATATAAAGGACACAGTCATAGAGAGAGATGGTCTGTTTTTTTTTTATTATTATTACTTAGAGTTCAGAAGGAATGCCTGGACTTTTCCCCAATCCTTCCCAAAGATATTTCTGAGCTTTGCATCTGTGGCGTGGACTACCTGGGCAGTCAGATGGACTGGCGGTTGAGGAAAGAAGAAGTTTGCATTACACTGCAGGAACAAAAGGCGGGCAGTGGGAATACCAAGCGCCGTGATCTGCAAGTGGTCCTGAAGGCATCAGGGACTATAATCCCTCTCACACCAGGTAACACAATCCAAGACAGTCAATTGTAACAGTGCAGAAGGAAGTCCAACTCTGCAATGCGCAAAATGTGAACATATAATACAGAAAAAAATGGTAAACCATGTTATTCCTCTGGAGAAGGAGAAAAATTTAAGGTTTTGGAACTCAGACACAGAGAGTTGTCAGTGACCTCAGAGACGTAAAACATTCAAGATCAGTTTGATATAAGTATGCTGCATGTGCACCGTGGGTGTGAATCTGGTCATGGCTGATGCTTGCGTGCTGGAGGAGAGTGAAGCCGTGAGTTTGCAAAACAAATTGGTGCCCAGGGAAAGCAACTCGCACGGCATCACAGTTTGATTAGAACGAGCCAAGACGCTCGGAGAGTATCCTCGAAAGCAAACGCCACCCACTTCAATCCAAACTCATTAGCAATTAGAGGCACTGCTTTTCCTACAAGTCTATAAGTTTCACTATAATTTCTTTTGCACCAATGACAGACTAATAATTGATGTATGTATTTTCAGGGAAGCCAGTAACTTTTCCTCAAGAGCCTGGATGTGTTTGTGAGAGGAAATCATCATCTTTCTGCTGGCCTTTGTAAAACAAGAATCCTGCCCCTCTTAATTTTTACACTCACCCAGATAAATATCTGATATGAATTTATACAAGGGCTATTGTTGCGTTGTCAATAACTTGTGCAACCATTGACGGAATGTGTAATGTGAATTCCATGCCAGTTCACACGTATGGCGAGGTATGAGCTGTTTGTACTGATTTAATTAAAGGAGAAATGAAGGATGGAAATGTGCAAAAGCTTAGTTTATTTGCATTTATTGCCTCAAATTGGTAGCATCACAAGGCTTTCCCATAATTTGACAAAAATGTCCATTTCAATGTCAATGTCAGTTTATTCAGTCACGTATACAAATATTAGAATTAACAGTGTTTATTTTACCTTACTGAGCTGGGCTCCTGTTTTGTCCTGCAGCACCGTTTCCTGGATGGAAGCAGCACCACCTCTGCAGACAATGATGCAGACTAAAATGTTTTTAACCACACAAAAAAACATTTAAAACATTTTATAGCGCATGTGTAACCTTCTGTGATTAACCTTGGAGCTTTTTGTGTGTTTCTGTTTTCTTCAATCATTATATAAACTTCCAAACATCAAGCATGTGTCAAACATGCACGTCCTGTCCTGTGTTTCTCAGCAGGACGGGGGAAAAAAAAAAAAGACAAATCCCTCTGGACGTCAATTGGTTGATTTAAATCCGTAACCACGCCCCGCGTTTCCGTTAGGGTGTGCACGATTTGTCTTACATGGATTTGGAGCCAAAGGTTTCGGCGCCCGCTCGGCTGCGAGCCGCGATGTCTAACTGTGGGATCCGCCCTGCTGGAGGGTTACCATCCATAAATCGAACACCATCTTGTCTACGTCACTAAAGACTCGCCACGGGATTGGTCAGCGAGGTTTTGAACAACTTGAACGGTTTCAGCGGGTCATTGTGGAGGGTTGCTGTTGTCGTTCGGAGGAGGAAAAGTTTACACATGAGCTGTAAATGAAAGCGGCAGCTCCACAGTTTTAACTTGTTTATTTCCACGCCAGCATGCGATAACAGTAGCATTTTAATTCTATCGGAGCAGCGTGCATCGGATTACATTTTCAGGCACTCGGATTGAAAAGGTAAACGAGAAAGAAAACTGACGTCAAAGACAACATTAGCAATGGCTAAGTTAACGTTAGCTAAAACGAAAAAGAACGTTAGCAAAGATAGTGTGACATTAACGTATTATGTTCACCAGTATCACTATTGAAAATTAGTACTTTGATATGTTCAGGCTTCGTGGTGTTTCCTGTCAACCGGCTCACTAGATAGGTGTGCAGCGTTACCGAGGGAAACGTTAGCCAGGTTAGCTTTTGTTCACAGATTTGTATCAGACTTTTAATGCTTTGTTGTCACATAATGTGCTGATGAAAGCTAACATAACTATCTTAATGTCACGGCCCAGCCTCACTGGAATAAAATACATTTAATAGATATTACCGATTCCATCATTACTTATCCAGAAATGACACGGTAAAATGGCTGCTGTGTATCCGGCCCACGGTCAATGGTGGTGACCAGCTACAGTAAATACGACGCGACCATAATTGTTGTTTTCGTTTACACGTGCTTACTTTGCTGAAATGACAGTTGAAAACTGCAAAATCCAAATGCCATTTTTACTCAGACCTGGCAGCTCCCAGATCTGTCAGCGTTATAATTTAGTGTGCTTTCTTTGTGCCAGTAATGTGAGAGCATGTTTACCTTTTAAACATGGCTAAACTTTTAAGAGGCCGTCTGGGAAAAGTGACATATTGAATATATACATTGTCAGTTTCTTTTTTCACTTGTTTAAAACAAATTCCCCCATTGAAATAATAAAAAAAAAAAAGTCTATACTGCCCTCAGTGGTTATGGTGCAGCCACAGTGGTAAGCTCTGTCCACTACAGTCCTTTTGGCCTTTTAGTGTTTCATTACAACATTTTTTGTTACTTTTGTTTGAACAGGATTTTCCAGATCACCACTTTGGGAATTTAAATAGAAACAGATTCCAAAAAAGTAAAAAAGCAATACATGTCGTTAAAATGTGTATTTGAGCTTGTGCAGCTTTCATTTTGCAGGCTGCAGAACAAGCACCGTCGCCTTCATTTGATCTGTTATGTCAAGTCTGTCCCTGCTTCTCCTGATTTAAAGCCAGCAATATTTCCCTCAGGCAGCCACCATGAACTCCGTACTATCATCTGTGCGGTCCCTCATGCAAATGTTTGATGGCAAAGCAAAAGAATTCATCAGTGACATTGATAATGTCCACATGGTGTGGCTGGAGGAGATCCAACAAGAGGCTGACCGGATGTTCTCAAGGTGGGTCTGAAGTGATGTCGTAAAAACTGGTTGAATGAAGGTTTCTATCTGACGAAATGTGTTGCTATGTGGAGGTCTTCTACAAAATGGTCTGTAATATCTTGTGAATTAAACCATCTTTTTCCTTTTTTCAGGGATTTCAATGCTGAGCCAGAATTAATGCCCAAAACGCCATCACAGAAAAAGAATAGTCGCAGAAAGCGCGTGTCATTGGGGCGCCAGGAGGAAAATCAAACCAGGCGAAGGTTTGTTGCTTTCGTCGTTGTTCTTTCACTGGTGCCATTTTCACATTTCTTCATATCTGAACTACTGCAAACTTGTGCTCTAGTAAGCCTAAAAACATTTTTCTCTCTGATCCAGGTTCTCAAAAGGAAAGCGCAGTAATCTTCGTGGCTCCTCTGTCAAGTCTCTTAACTTCATCGCTGAAGAGGAAGTCACTCCAGGTGATTCCACTGCTGAAACTAGCACCACCACACAGCCAAAGCACATCACCCGCAAAAACAAACAAACTAAACCTGAGGCGGCAGAGGAGGTGAGCCTGCCGCCCCGCAGGAGTTCTGAATCTCAAGAGGTGTGTAACAAGGAGCCAGAGCTGTTGGAGGATGAAAAGATGGATGATGATGAGGTCAAGTCAAATGAGACACCTAGCAAAAGCCAGCAGCCACCTAGGATCCCCTCATCTGAGGTTGTTGTCAGTATCTCTGCAGCAGACCGTGTGTCTGCTGAGCTTGCTAAAAAGCAGGAGCCCTCTCCTGGACGCACGGCGGCTAAAATTGCGATAGCCGGCATAACCGGAAACCCGCGGCGAAGTGCAGCGCGGTGCTCGCTGAAGCTGCGTCACTCGCGGGCCGGTTTGCGGCACAGCATGACACAGGAGTCTGTTCGTCGCGCCTCGCGCCGCTCCATGCTGAAGAGGAAGGCCGCTCGCATGAGCAGCTCCACATGCGACAGTAACACTGACGGTGAGAAGTGAATTGCGTTCTGTTTCGCGTGGCTTGAAATGCATAACATAAGCAAATTCCTCCTCCATATGTTCTACAGCATAAGACAACTGTGTTTTCTTATTGCAGAGGATTGTAAAATGGAGTCTGTGGAGGAAAAAGATGGAGAGGCGTGAGTATTGACTAAAGTGTTTTTATTTTAATTTTTAGACTAAAATGGCTTGTGTGTTTTTATGGTAGAGACAAATCAAGTGCTTGGATCAGGAATTTACTTTGCATATTCCAAGGTGATTGTTTTCCGTAACTCCGGTGTGATTGTGTGTGGCAGGTACAGTCAGCCAGCCAGCAGCTGCCGATATGACATGCACAGAGGGTCGGGGAGTCTCCTCCCCACATACCATTTTCAGCATACAGAATCACCTGTTTGGAATTATTTAGGGTTTAAACTGGACACAAGCACTTTTCCGAATTCACTGTCCTGTTGAGCACTTGTAGAGGAAAAAGCAGCCCTCACACCTGCTTATGATGGAAGAGCTGCATTTCATCAGCCCAAATTCCAGAGTGCTTTCGTCAGAACTACTAAATATACTTCACATGAAGGGCGGCCTCATGGGTGCAGTGCACGTTGGCTGTGTCAGAATATCTCATGAACATCTCCTCTTTTCACATTGTGCGAAGGCAGTCTCTCAAAACAGTTGCTTATTACATTTGATAAGCAGCATCGGCCAGCTGCTCAGAAATGTTTTATGAAAACCACGAGTGTGAGACCTATGAAAACAAAGTTAGCTGCAGTAAATAATGAGCTGGAGGCAACAGACTTTTTTCCTTGGTAATATTAAGCAGTGACCTTATAATGATGATTTTGTAGACCAAGCATTTTTTCATGTGTGTTTGGGTAAATTTACCCTCCCAATATCCTCCACAGTTTAATTGTGAAAATATAATTTCACTCAAATGCTACAGCCTGAGGTCTAAGGCTGCACTTTAATTAAACAAACCACATTGAGATCTTTCCCAATCAGTTAGCTTACTATTTGGAGGAGTCCTGTGGTGTCAGAAGAGCGGTGCCTCCACCTGAAGCTGAAGATGTTTATTATCTGAGCTGAATTTTCAAGGAGGCAGACCAATAAATTGGCAAACAAATGGCAAAAGTGGAACAACATATTGGCTTTGCATAGCCCAGTAATGGCACTCAGCAAATAAAAGACAATTGCAACCATTTTTTACCTGATTTTTCGACGCAGCTTAACCTCAGCCACAGGAGGCTGGTTTGGAACTCCAGGTACTTTTAAAGTATCTTACTGTCTTTTTCTCCAATACAGACTTTCAGACCCTGTGACAGCAGATACAGAGGTTACTGAGTCTGAGGATTCTCCAGAGGTATGAATATGTTTTAATCTACAAAACTAATACATGTTATAATTAATGTATCTTTTGGTCATTGATCACCTGATGTCTTTCCCTGCTATAATTTGTATCAAACCACTGTACACCCAGGTTAACCAAAAAGCTCATCCATCAATTGGGCGTGTTACCCGTTCAGTGGCGGCAAACTCCCCCAAATTGGCTCCGCCCTCTCTGTATGCCTTTGAGCAAAAACTGAGCACACCGGACAAGAGAACAGGTCTGACCACTCTTCAATGCCTCGCTTCTTATTTAATCCGATGTTATGAAGTCTGAAGTGAACTGTTCTGTACCAAAATGCACCTTTTAATGTATGTCAAATACAATTTTGTGGTTTGTGTTTCAGTTGTCACTTCGCAGTCAAGACGCAGGTGAGCTTTGTGCGAGTGCAAGTGCACACCGAAGCATGATTGCTCCCGCTGTGAAACAGGAGTTGAAAAATCATGGAGGAATCATTTATGGGATATTTTATTTTGTTGAAAGACGAATTGTTTGCGTTGCTTCATAAAAATGCTTCCTGTCTTTAGGTCACGTCAGAGTGGCAAGCGCAAAGCACCAGATACTGTTGAGGAAAGTCCCACAAAGAGGTTCTCCCCTCCCAAGAAAAGTCAAAGTGTAAGTAGCACAAATTAAGTTGTGATGAGGTTTGGACATTAAAAATTGTTAATAAACCATTTCACGGATTTGTTCATCAAGCAGTAATGTTTTGAAAATGGAACTTTTTTCTTACATGCAGGCACTCAGACCCAATATGAAATCTTTTCTCCATACTGTGCAGAAGAATCAGATGCTAATGATGACTCCAAGTTCCCTCGGCCGCACTGCTGTCATCAAGTCCTTCATTAAGCACACCACTCCTTTGAAGACCGACTCGAAGGTAAACGGAGAAACATGAATTGGTCTTCCTGGATATGACAAAATCTCAAATACCTTTTTTAAAGAAAACGTACAGCTGCTTGATCACTGTGGGGGCGACATGTTAGCAGATAGTTAATGACCAGACATGTGATTAAATGGTGTGAATTTTGATTTCATGAGGACTTCAAATATTTTAGGGGACATTTTGTGTTGGTCAGTCAATGTCATCATCCTCTTATCTGGATGTGTGTGTGTTTTTTTTCCCTTCTCCCCTTCCCAGTTGAGCACTGGTATAGTGGTAAGTGTATTGTAGAAGCACTTTATGTTGTTTGTGGGCACTGGCGGTCTCTAATCTCCCAAGTGTGCAGCTTGTTAATGTGTCGGGCTTTCACCTCATGCCTTAGATAAAGCCCCCTTCCTCCATCCGTGTTAACC
>CAAKHG010002458.1:26753-42319 GCA_901007715.1 Dactylopterus volitans
TCTCATCACGCTAAAAAAAGTAGGACCAACTAGCGCTACAGCAACGGTATTTATTTACATCCTATAGCAGAATTGTCAACAATATTCAGCTTCAGTGTTGGTTATATACAACATTATGCTACATTATTACATGTAGCTGTTACATTCATACTTTAGACCACTTATTGAGTGATTCTTGTTTTAATACCAGTTAAGTAAAAACTGGGATCCAAGAAGCTCAGGGCTCTGGCAGCCAACAATATAAAAGACGTGTCATTTCTGTTCAGAAATTTGACGGTTAACAGCTGCCAAAAAACCTGCTTATTGCGACTTTGTTGTACGAGAGCCATTGTATCAAATTTGAATGGAATTGGAAGTTTTCTGGCTAGATGGGTGACGGGCTGATGAGTCCCATGCATGTCTGATTCTGTGTCAATCACATTTCCACGCATGGCAAACATGCATAACAGTATTCTGATTTATTCCAGATTTAATCCCACATCACTATGAACAAGCGTGTCACAGGGCCTACTGTATATTGACAATAAAGTATGATTACGATCTTTTTGTATTTGGAGACACTGATCACATTTTCTCTGCTCTTCCAGGTCATAATCTGCAGCAGATAATTGTAAAGCAGTACTTCAACCCTCCTGATCTGGATTCCTTCTTTGGAACAATCGAGCCACCAAAACTGGAAAGCATCTTTTACAAGAGCAAACCTCGCTATTTTAAACGAACCAGCTCTGCTGTGTGGAACTCTCCCCCCAGTTTAAGCAAGTAATCATTATGTATATTGATATGGGTATACAGTGCTGTATAAAGTACTTTTGTTGTTTTAAAGTTTGTTTCCAATAAAACATGTTTTTCTTTTTTTGTTTTCCACTATTAAATGTGTGTTTAAGGTTGTAGAAATCAAAATTTTAGGGATGTTTATTATCTAAACTATCATGGATGGAGGTGGTGATGCTTTGCGCTTGCACTTGTAAGCATCAGGGAAAATGGGTGTGCGTCATAACCCAGTGGGGTGTAAATGTTTGCAAGTTTCGGGCAGATTGTTAGTGAAAACCTTCCTATGTAAATGTCCCATGCTTGGGATTTATTACTGTACATTAAAATGGTTGATTATGCCAAAAATGTGTGTTGCAGCTTTTGATCAGATTAGAAGATAAAGAGGTTCTCTCCTCTTGAACTAACATGGCTGGAAATACATGTTAGGAATGACACAAATATGGTTCTGTTGTATTCTGGTGCTACAGTAAGAAAAAATAATGAGCCATTGTCTATCGTGTTTACATGTCTAGTTTTGATATGCTAAATTGATTTTTTTTAAAATTGGGAGGGTGGGTTAAAAACAAACATTGGCATATTTATGTACTAAATACATTTTGACTTCTAGCAGGAGGAGCATAAATGGAGTAACGGCTAAACCTGTATCCTTCAATAAGCACTTCAAAATTCCAATATAGCTGCTGCTAGAAACCAGCAGAGGGTTCCAACAGTCACTAATAGCAGTTAACCAGTGCTGATGCGCAGTCAACGAGGATGGAAAAAAAAAACATGCTGGTAGGAATCTGGTGCTACAACTGCTTTCCAATGGGAATTTGCAGTTGTCAATAAGTATAATGTAAAGAAAATTTAGTGGAATTTTTTTGGGGTATTTTTAACATTAAGAATTTGGGGATTAACAGCTCAGATTTCAGAGGAAAAATGAGAACCGAGATGAATACTATAATTTTGGATAAAAAATGGAAACTCATTTAGAGAAGGACATAGACCACACCACTTTTTTTTTTTTTTAGGACTGACCAAACCTATTACAATCTCTACAAAAGACATTAAAAATGTTTGGACAGAGTTGCCCTTAACACCAGCCTTTACATGGAAAGCATGCGGGCATGGAAGAGATGCTGAAACAGACGGCCTGCTCAGGATACTTAAGACCCTGCTGTGTATTTGAACATGCAATTGTGCTGTACCAGTTGTTAAAAGGAATATCCCTTTTTAAGAACTAAAAAAAAAACGTACAAAAGCACGTTTTATCTAGTAACTTATCCTTACAGAATGACAAAGATAAGGGCATTGAATTATGGGGGGATATTAGTCGCTATACACTGAGCAATTGTGAACATGTCTAATTTTACTCCAATATCTGGTGTCGCAATTTGCACACGGTCCCTGCGTGGTGTCCTCTGGCAGCCCGAGTTCTATTTATTTATATAAACGCAAAATCTAACGCTGCGCCTCGCGGTGCTTTAATACTACAGCGAGCGCGACAGGCGCGTCTACGTGCGCGCAAAGACATCGTGACCTCGCAAAATCGCGTGAGAATTCGCTGCGTCGTGACGTAACCGCTGAGAGCAGGTTGGCCAATCCGGTGCTGCGTCGCACTCGCGGACTTGTAACGGCGGTGGAGGGGGCGTGGCTTGTTAGTTGCACGTCCGCCGCTTGTCCTCGCGTCGGGCACCGCCGTGACAGCTCCACGAACGTTCGCCGTGTGTCCCCCAGAATTCCGGTGCGGATTTGACTCGGTTTTGGTTGGTTGTCTCGAAGCAGCGAGCCAGAGACGCGGGTGAGTCGCGTGGAATTGCTCGTTCGAACACGTCGCTGTCGTCACCGCTCAGTGGTTTGCCCCCCCCCCCTCTCTCTCTCGTTACGTCATTAAATCCAGAAATGACCTCACAAATCCGGCAAAACTTCCACCAGGACTGCGAGGCCGCAATTAACAGACAGATCAACCTGGAGCTGTACGCCTCCTACGTTTATCTCTCTATGGTAAGAAAAGAAGCATTGCGAGGCATGTTTTTGTTGTTCGGTGTGCAGACACAACTGTAGTTGACTTTTGTTTTGCTTTTTTCCTTTTGGTTTCAGGCATATTACTTTGAGAGGGACGACAAGTCCCTGCCCAACTTTGCAAAGTTTTTTCACAGCCAGTCCAAAGAGGAGCGCGAGCATGCGGAGAAGCTGATGGGTGTTCAGAACCAGAGGGGGGGCAGGATTTTCCTGCAGGACATCAGGGTGTGTTATGATACATAGTCAACACTTACTGATGATAGTTTTTAGATGTGTATCGATTAAATTGGGAGTGTAAAATCTCTTGAGCTTTACTAATTCTTTTCGTTTTGATAATTTTGGGAGGGGCTGTTAATGTCTAGACAAACGCCTGTGACAAATAAGCAGAAATCAGTGTCTTCAGATTCCCTTTTTTCTAATGCCACAAAAAATTAAGCTTTTTTTGTTAAATTTTGACAATACAGCTGCATCCTCTTCTGTATTTATATGCATCTCAGAAACCTGAGAGGGATGAGTGGGGGAGCGGCCTGGAGGCCCTGGAGTGCGCCCTGCAGCTGGAGAAGAGTGTAAACCAATCCCTGCTGGACCTGCAGAAAATGGCGTCTGAGCACAACGATCCTCACGTAAGCGGCCGACTCCCAACACTGCGGTGTTCAAATAGCCAAGCGCCGAGCCGCGCCACGCGTTTCCAGCAGCAGCCTCGGCACCGACAAGTGCAAAGGCGAGATGGCAGAAGGGTGGCGGGTGCTGCCGAGCTGGCAGTGGCTGCTATTGGTGTCTCCTCTTTTTTTTTTCCGCAGCTGTGCGACTTCATCGAGACGCATTACCTGGATGAGCAGGTTCGGTCCATCAAGCAGCTCGCCGACTGGATCTCGAACCTGCGGCGCATGGGGGCACCTCAGAACGGCATGGCTGAGTACCTGTTTGATAAACACACCATGGCTGAAGAGGGCAGTTAAACTACTCGATGACACCGATGACCGTCCCTGCTCACCTCTGCATGCCCGACCTGCCCCCTCTCTGTCGCCGACACGTACCGCACACGGCACCGCTCCACAATTAATCTGTTGTTAGCTGCCAATAAACTGCAGATTTTTTTTTTTTAATCCATAGACAGCGCTCAATATTAGGCACCACTGGCGTCCCTTGTTACAGATAACACATGGAAATAATCATACAAATCATGTGTTTATGAGTATCTTATATGTCCTCTACGCCTTTTTATATTTGTTCTGCATCTCTGAATATTTATTGATGCTTTTGTTCCATGGGTGGGCTAAAACAGCACCATTTTGAGTTGGAATTTGTTGTAATTAGAATTTTTTTTAAAAATCAGCTTCTCTTCGTGCAATAAGTGTTCGCAGGCTGGGCCATGGCACTGACGTTAATAAGGTTCCATAATAAAGAGGACTCAGTGTTTGTGTAAATAATAAAAAGTTAATAAAGGCATTGCAATTTATGACATGCTGAATAGGCTCCATAAAACAGCCATAAATCAGTCTTGTTAGGCACAGTGCGTGTGTTTTGATGGGGGGGCCTCCTACGTGGTTTAGATGTCACCCTGCTCCAGCACACCTGATTCAAACGAATGGGGTGTCCTCAGGCTTCCACTGAGCTCCATGATGAGCTGATCATTTGAATCAAGTGTGCTGGTGCGGGGAGACACCCAAAGAACCAGAATTAGGAAACACAATACGGTAAGAATATGCAATATTGTGACTTAAAGCTTAATTGTGTGTACAGTTTACTTGAAAAACAATAAAGCTATAAAAACATTTCAGGTAGTTTTGTTTTTTTTATTGAAAAAAAACATCCTGAAGATGACAAGACATGTATAGTTTGACTTATGAATAGAGGCTACAGAGCTCTTAAATATGCCAATTCTGGCTTAATTCTACCGGCTTTCAGGGGGAACTTTTCTGTATTCAAGGTGCTTTTATCCTCACAAGTAGGCTAATTGCTCTGGAAAGGCTTACCAGGAAGTGGAGATTAACTCCAGTGCGCTTTAATACATTTCAGATTTAACACAGTTCAGTACCTATTTGTGTGACATATTTTGAACGCCAGGTCACGACTAGTCTCAGTCCTGCTTCCGTCCTGCAGCTGCCTTGTTCCCTCCACCGTCCACCAAGACGCCCAGCAGGTCCCCTTCACCCAACGAGATTCCCGAATCGTTTGGTGAGTTCTGCTGGGTGGCCTCCTGCGTCAATGGCGCTGAAGTAGACACCGTGTTGATGTTACTGCTCAGCCCGCCGTTGGTGCCGCCGTTGCTTGCCCTCATGTTGGCGCTGAAGTTGCCATGGTTACTAAAATTACCGAGACTTGTGCCATTGCAGAGATTTCCCGTTGTGCTTGCGCTGTTGGTGCTTGTTGCATTAATGCTGCTAGAGCTGCTGTTGGGATTACTGGGATTTGCTGCTGCTGTTGGGCGAGAGGGGGGGGTGAATGAAAATACCCTTTCCGCCCCACTTCCTGCTGCCCGAGCGCTTGGAGGTCCGGGCTGGCTGTCAGCTGATGGCAAGGTGTCCAAAGTAAGGCAGGGAGGTGGAGGACGGCGAGACAGCAGGCCATGTCCCGGTCTGAGCTTCGATATTGGGCAGAGTTGAGGTGGGGGATCGGGGAAGGAGAAGGCCGGGGTGCTGGGGATCCTGCCATCCTCGCTCAGCCAAGGGAAAGCAGATGACGGCGGTAGGGGGATGTGGTTGGGGGTGTCCGGAGGCAGCAACTGTGGAGGAGTCAGGGAGCTGCAGCTGCGATCCCACTCGTTCTGCGTTCGCCTGGCCGGTCGAGGTCGGGGCACTGCAGGCGGCACGCAGTGGATGGGTGTTTGCGGGCAGCTGTAGAACCCCGGTCTCTCATACAGAGGCATGGTGGAGAAGGCGTAGTCCTGATCTCGCTCTTGGTTCAAAGGCTGACGGGCCTGGCTGGCGGTTGATGAAGCCTCCTGGTGCAGGTAAAGTGGGAAGCGACTCAATGGAGCTCCGGGGCGGCGGCGCAGCAGCGAGACCCGGCTGGAGCGAGGAAAGTTAGGGGACTGGACGCCGAGAAGGCGACCCAGCCCGCCGAGCAGCGGCGTGGAGTAGTTGGCTTCCTCGTGTTCTTTGATCTGCTCCAGATTGGACTGAAACTCCATCTCCTCTTTAGGAACACTGGTGCAGATTAAAAAAAAGAAAGATGTTTACGTGGTGAACCAAGAAATTGTAAAAATAAAAAACTGTTTGGTATAAAATCCAAACAGAACTGAACCTGATATCCAGCGCCGAGCCCATGAAGGAGGGTTTGCGGTGTTCAGCGCTGGCAGCAGTGTATGGAGGCCGAGGCTCAGACTCATTCCAGTACATGTCCTTCTCAACCAGCGGCAGGCTGTCATACATCTCATCCACAGACAACAGGGACACCTGGGACACATGGATGCGCACAGCAAATTAAAAGACAGCCGCTGTTTGCACTTGATGGAAAAAGACACAAACAATGCGCTCGGGATCCCAACCTGTAAATTGCGGTCAACGAGCCAGTTAGTCTCAAAGTCATCGTCATCCTCACCGAAAGGATTGATGAGTTGCTCAGCCACCTGAAAAAAACAACAACAACAACAACAAACAAACCTCATCAGAAAAAGATCATCAAAGTAGGGATCAGAAATGGACAAATGTTTAAACATGAAGCAACTTAAATACCACCCAATCACATAATCTGTTAAGGCCTAACCTTCAGCCAACCGACATAGAAGAAAAACTGCAAGAGGGTGAAAACGGGCAGATAGAAGTCCAGATCATGACCAGGGTAGCCCTGAGCTGGGTCCAAGAACTGACGACCAATCAGACAAGCAAGGAAGAAGCTGTAGACGGCCACTGTCGCCACCTGGTTGAAAGACAAGTCAGGCTTTAAATACAGACTTAATGGGAAAGAAAGTCTTAGCAAAGTTGTTTTACTTGCTGATCAGCTGCTGTATTGCTCAGTTTAATAGCAAATTTAGATCAAAATGATATCAGTAATTGGTGTGAGGTACGATTTTTTATGGTATGCATACAGCCTAATATTAGCACATTGTCAGAATCAGTTGGATTTTTTTGAACACCTAATCATTTGCATGTTTTATCACTGAATGAAAACTACTGTATCTATTTTCTACTTCTAGGCCGTCTCTGTTAGTCACAGCACGATGTTTCGACAGAACCTGAGTATAGACAAGAGGCAGACTGATCCAGTCATAGCCGTACAGCTTCATGCACTTTGCCCGTAAACTATTCAACTCCTGAACAGAGAAGAAAAGCAGGACACACGATTTAAAAATTGCTTTCAAGCTGCGATTGCCTCATTGTTAGGACGGACACACAAAGACCTACAGTCAGAATAGCTGTGAGAGCCACGTCGTTGTTGATGCGGCCCTCAGTCCGGGCCCTTAAAGCCAGACTCACAAACCACATGCAGGGAACCCAGAACTTGTTATGAGGAGAGGGCAGTGCCTCCAGATGCCTCAGCTCCTCTGACGTCATCAAACCTGATGGGCACAGAAAAAAAAAGAAAGAACATGAAGATAAATGCAGCAACACACCCTTCGATAAGAAAGAATTTACATAGGTGTTTTAAGTTACTTCTGTGTTTTCAGGTCTGGTCAGCAGCCAGAACTCAGTTTGTAATCTCAGCCATTACATCACCAAAATAGTAGCATGTACTGCACAAATGATTCAACCTGTCGGAACCAGTTTGAACCCGTGCCAGCAGCACCGGCTCACGCAACTTAACCTAGTGCTTTCATGGAGTGGTTATTGTGCACACGCGGCTGGCAGGACCAGGAACTAGGAAATGTCCCTCTCACATCGTACCTGCCTGCACCACGTGCTCCATTGTAGGAAATCTCTTGTAGACGGCTGTGCTGACAGAACGGTAAATAAGCACACCAGAGAGGTTGGCATATCGCATCAGAGTTCGTCGGGTCAGCCTGGCGGCCTCATCCACGCCGCGAACATGACCACCCACTAAGGCCGCCAGGCGGTCCGGCCAGGGGACGTTCTCAAACTGACCCCACCAACGGGACACCACCAAAGTTACATAGAAACCTGGCAAAAAAAAACAAAAAAAAAAAAGCAAAGTTGCCAGGAGTTTAGATGTGGACTCCAATGTTTGGGTTCAGAATTTAAATGATGGTGGAGTTAAAGAGAGTCGCGAGGGATGAAAAAAGTCACTCACCCAGAACAAAGGACACAGGAATGAGCTCTGCATAGCGGTCACAGTATATCGACAGCTTCTCAAACAGCCTCTTCTGGTTATCATTTAACATAAACCTGGTGGAAAAAAAATTCCTTTGTCTGCACAAAAGCACTAAAGAGAGGCCTGGACGTGGAACATGCATGACTTGTGCTTTAGAAAGTAGACGGAGACCAACATATAGGTCATCTTAATAGATACTGACTGCTGTGTGATGCCGTTAGTATTGTTTTTACTGAGTACAACAGATAACATTAACTGAGACAGATAAATTGGACAATACAAGCTTATCAAATATGTTATGTCAGTCTTAATGTTAGTTGATGAGCACTAGAATATGGCTGAAGAAATGCTTGATGTAGTTTTTCCAGCAATTTTTAAGTGTAACATATCACCCTGGACTGCAAAAAAAGGTTTTGGATCCTTATAGATATTTTTATATGTAAAATAACAAAAAAATCCTTGGTTACAATTCAGTAACTTAAAGATCCCCCCCGCACACACTTTAATACATTAAATACTATCTATGATGGCTGCCGCTTAACCAAAAAGTCTATTTAGAGTATTTGTATCGTATAGGATACCAGTTTTGACATCATGCCAGTGTAAACTGGATATTGAACCATGATTGGCCTCCAATCAATGGTGGTTGTGATGTCAAAAAATCCTGCCAAACAAAACAAACTTTCACTGGGGGGGACTCCAAGGAATCAAAAAAAACTGTGTATGTCATCATCTGGTGCAGCACACAGTGGAAGAAATATAATCATTGGAGATATTGGTGTATCAACCAAGAGTACCTGTATACAATGCTGAAGAAGTAGTAGAGGATAGTGAAGATGATGAGCTCTCTGTAGAGCAGTTTATAGATGCTGCCCTTCCAACGCAGTAGCAGGTGAAAGAAGGTCCCAAGACCTGCATCCGCAACCCTACGAGAGTAGGTGACTGTCATTGCTGCTGCTGCTTCCTGGCCAGCGTCCTTGCTCGCTGGTGGCTGACATGAAGGAAACCAGTCTGGTTTTGTTTCTGGTGCTTTGTTCAAGCTCGGCAAAATTGGACTGGATCTCCTATGGCCAGCTTGGTCTCATATCTACAAGAAGAGAGCAAAACGTTTAAGTTATCCATGCGTCGATGCACACACCTCTACTTAGTAGTCCCACAGAGCAGTTAAAGTGAATGAACTACATGCTTTCAATAACTACTTTCTTGATTGCGTACAGCTAACGATGCTGCCAAGTCTGAGGAGCGGTGAGGGTCACGACAGGTCAATCACTGACTCAAACACAAGCTGCGGTCACTTACCACTGAACATGAAAACGCCTGGCCATCATTGTCACGGTGGCTGTTGAGTAAGTGTGCGTGTGTGTGTGTGTGTGTGTGAGGGTGGGTGGGTGTGGGTGTGTGTGGGCAGCCTCTAAAGAGAATGTTGGAGAAAGAAAAGCAGGAAAGAAAAAGAGAGCAAGGGACTCCTGCGCCTCCGGTCACTTGATGTGTTAATCTGTTCCAGCAACAAAGCTGCATTGTGAGGTTCAGGTCTTGTTAATCTGGGCAAATCACACACTGCCACAAGTAGGTTGGTTACAGTCATGGGCGCCACACACGCTAGATGTGCTCGGTTTGTGGAAATAATCGAGCCAATTCAGCAACTTGTCTAATTCCTTCCTTCAGAGTTTTACACCCACGCTGCTCTCTGCCACTTTCTGTGCAAACAAACACTTCTTCTTTTTTTGTCGTTGCTGCATTATCATTTCTGGATTTCTTTTAACCTCCAGTGGGAAATATGTTTTTTATTTTGGAAGGCTTGATGGAAAACTCCTCATCAGGTGAGACTGTGTCATCCCCCTCTGCTGGAAGAAATGTGTACGGCTGCGTTACTGCGGCCAGGAGGCGTTAGTGATTAACCCCTCCTGGGCACCAGCAGCAGGGCGAAGTGCAAACATAGTTCAACCTGCGGCTCCGTCGAGATACAGGTGATCAAGGCGCAGTTTCAACCATTTCTACAGATTTGGGTTTTTTTTTTTTTTGGTGCACTGGAAGCAACATGGAAATCCAGTTTAGCTAGTCCGGTGAGCATATCCTACGTATATTCAATCAGTGCATCATCTTGCATGCCGCTGTTTCCGTATTTGAACTCATGTTTGCATTGGATACCGAAGACAGACATTCCTTTAGGTTAACAATCTACATTTCAAAAGGGCATGATCGCCTCTCCTGCTCTGGACTACACAGTGGGAAAGATAAAAACACTGTTAAGGTTCTGACTTGTACACTGACTACTGGAAAACCATATATCTCTGAGCTGTGGTGACAGACTTGAGGAAATGTTTGTGTGGAACTATTTTATCTGTACTTTCAGGTGCTTGGCAGCCACCGCTCACCATGTACAGCTAAAAGAATTCATCCGGCCAAAGTGGAGACACCTGCGTCCCCTGAGAGAGGTGGACATGGATGCTTTTGAGGGGATTCACAGCGTCCAGATCTCCTCCTCCCCGCCGTCTGCGGCCTCATCCAGCCCAGCATATGAAGTCCTAAAGGCAGGGAGATCTGGAATAGCAGTATATTCCTCTGCAGTCTTCTTTGGGACCCCTGGGGTCCTGGGACAGCCGGCAGCCAGACCAACATCTCGCAGGACAGCTGAGGAGGGAGGCTGCGCTGTAGGGAGGTGAGCAGGCAGTCCTGGAAGCACCAAGGCAGACCAGATGATATATTCTTCCTTACAGTATATTCTTATTTGCATATCTTATTATATATGGCAAACATCACGATGGTGAGAAAAAAAAACCAAAAAAAAACCAAAACAATTGGTCTTACTACAGTGAAGTTTGGTGCCCCCTTTATTTTTTTTAATAACTAAGATATGTGGATCAAAATTAAAAACAAAACAAATAAACCCACCTACGTGTCTGGAGTAAATAAAAAAAAGACACTTAAGTGTACAATTACACCGTATAAAAACAAACAAATGCGCATGAGACATCTCAGTGCTTCATCTTTTTGTTTTTGCTGTGGCTTATAACCATAAACTGCATACAGTCTATGGTGATAACCAAGGTGACCATATTGTGCATTGGCAAGAACCTAACAATAGAATACCAGAGGCAGGGCAATACACTGCACATTTTTATTGTCAGTGCCACATGAACAAATATGCGTTTAAAAAAAAGTGATCTGCTTCTGCATTTAGACATATTAAGTTTGAATTTAATAGCAGAACCACCGTGCGATGCAAAACCTTTGCATGTAAACTTATCAAGATTCTCAGATACGGATACGGTCAGATACGGTCTGAACGGCACTTTCGATGCAGGATTCACAAGTTAGTACTTAAATACATTTGAGAAGCCCAACTTTAAAGAGTTCTGAATCCTTGAAGAGAAAACCACTTGAGTTGTTCAGAGCTTCATCCAGCTGCGGTATCCATGGGAACCTTTGATATGGAAATGCATTTGCATGTTAATCGCCTCTGATTTATTGGATAAGTGAGGCGAAGGAAATTCCCGTGCGTCATTTCAAGCTGTTTCAAAACTGCCCCGGGGAGAACTTTAAGGGGGAACTGTTAACGAGCATGCCACGTGTTCTTTGTAAATATATATTCATTTAAACCTTGGAATGCGTGGCGTGAATTTTAAAGCCCAGACCTCGTCGGCCAGCTGTGGCCCGGACGATGGGAGCCGCCTCCGGCTGCTGGGAGTGGATGCGCCGCGGTCATGTGACCCGCGACAGCGAGACGCGGACGGAGCCCGGAGACGCTTCGGTGCCCGCCGAGTGAGCAAAGTGGCGACGAGGATGACAAAGTTTACGGCTTTAAAAGCGTGACCCCCCCGTCGGACTGGTCGCCCCCCACCCCTCGCCCCCTTTCGGCGGCTGCTGCCGCGGCTGTCGTCGTCGTCGTCGTCCGGTGTTACGTCAGCGTCCGTCCGCATTCCTCCGCCGTGTGTCTGTGCGGCGGCTCTGATTTAAAACCGCCGAGTTCGGTCTGAAAGTAGCCGGCGTTCGCGTCCCGGCCGCCGGGCGTTCAGGCGGCGAGAGGAGACGGAGGAGGCACGGAGGCGAGACGAGGGAGAGACGAGGGAGAAGCTGCCGCAGACGCGGGCCGGTGAGGAGGTTTGTCGGCGGGCGGCTGCTGAGGGGAAACATCACCCGTCTCCGAGAAGTTGTCGTTAAGCAGAACCTGCTAGGTTAGCTAAAGTCCGGATTGTTGGTAGCTAACCTGAGCTAGCTGCGGGAGAGCCGCGACTTTATAACCTTTTACTCTGAATGCTTCGAAGGGGGTGAACAGCTGGAGTGGCTAACGGAGCGCCAGAGGGTCCCAAAGTGGGGCCCCTCTGGGCTCCTTCCAGGGCCGCTGGGTCGGTTTCATTCGCTAGGAGAAAACTGGCGCAGATATGTATCATCGGAGCTGGAAAGATGGATATACTAATGTTGTCAGGCGCCGTTCTGAGGGATTCAAAACAATTTGGAAAACTAGGGCGTGCTCCAGTGTTTTGAACATGTGTGTCAAACAGATCTTGCGTCCAGATGTTTGACACGATGTAGATCTGCAGTGGCGGAGGAAAGATTCGGATTACTTGAGGTAAATTAGAATTATCACTCTGTAGAAACGGGAAAAGATTAAGCTCTCGCCAACAGTAGATGAAGTTGTATCTCGCAATGAAATGTCCTCAGGTGTTAGGAAACTGCCAAATTGGCAAAAGCGGAGAGTTTCTAAGAGTCTAATCTGCGAAACTGCAGATGAGACGATTAATAATTTCTGCTGTGGCAATGGCAACAGGCAGAGGGGACATTCAGCCATGTTTAAATATAGCGGGACCACTCGGATCAGGACTGATGTCTAATGTATATGCCTTGTATTGGCACAGAGAATAGAGAAAACAGAGGAAGGCAGGCGAACATAAGCGGACATTTTTTTTAAAACTCCAGGCCACCAGACGGCAAAGGGCCTGTGATGTGCTTTTAGACTGTGTCTTTACATGTATTAGTAGAAAAAGAGTGTGTTTGTAATTACAGGAGAATTGATTTAAAAAAAATGTGATCGTGCAAATCATCGGTTTAGCCTCATTCTTAACTTATTGTGCTGACACTAACACGGGAATGAAATGGGGTGCTGTCGTCTAACCGATAATAGTGGTCATGTTTTTGCCTGTGATCCTGTGAAGGTTGGTAGATCTGGATCCGGAGCCAGAGCCCAGAGTGGAGGGAGGAGGCCATGCCGGGCCCACCGCGGGCAGGGACCATGGCGGCCTCTCCCGCCTCCGCAGCTCCTCACTGGAGATCAGAGAGAAAGAAATCAGAGAAAAGGGCTCGGAAATCCTCAGGGAACAGCTGAACGCCGCAAAGAGGGTGTTGTAACCTACTTAATGCAAACACAAATGCACACGCACAGACGCGCACACACAGTGGCATTGTGTGACCTGGGGGGGGAAAAAAAGGGGTCGACAATGCAAATGTCCCTCCTTGTTAATCGCGCTTGTGACCTTTTCTCCCGTACGTCTCAGGAGCTGAAACTAAAAGACAAGGAGTGTGAACGTCTGTCACAGGTCAGGAATCAGCTGGAGCAAGAGCTGGAGGAACTGACTGCCAGTCTGTTTGAGGTAAGCGATGCCTGCTGGGAATCTAACATGTGTCTCAGGCCCCGATGATGAGGCAAGCAACCTGACGCTGCTGCCATTTTTTTCTTTTTTTTTTTTTTTTTCCAGCATGAGTGAATATGAGGTTTCGAATGTGTGTGTTTACGTTTCAATGTTCGCTCCAATAGGAAGCCCACAAGATGGTTCGAGAAGCGAATGTAAAACAAGCAGGAGCAGAGAAACAGCTGAAGGAGGCTCAGGGGAAGGTGTGTGAAGCTGTTTTGGTGCTTCAGTTTTAATATTCTGGGTGATGGCGCATGAATAGAATGATTTTATTGACCCTTTAAATCCATTTGCAGCACATAAACTATTTTCGAACCAGCTCTAAATTGCTTCAAAAAAATAACCCGATATTTTAAGAAAGTTAGTTGCCAGCAGTAAAGGGGCTCACATCACTGTGTTTGTTTTTTTTCTTTCATCCCTTCCTTTTAAAATGTGCAATTTCTGTGTCCGGTTCTCAGATCGATGTTCTGCAAGCAGAAGTCACGGCCCTCAAGACGCTGGTGTTAACGTCCACGCCGTCTTCTCCAAATCGCCAGCTGCATCCACAGCTGCAGTCGCCAGGTACCAGAGGAGCGTACAAAAATGTCGGAGGCCACGTCCGCAACAAGAGCGCGAGCGGCGCCTTTTCTTCTTCTCCTGGAAAACCAGAAACCTCGGCGGCCTCTCCGCAGCCTGTGGCCAGAGAGGACAGAGAGGTAGCCGGAATTTATTTTGTACATTTTCTTTTTCTTAAAGAACTTTTCTCAAAAACCTTGAACTTGTGCATTTTCTCTTTCTAGCCCTCATTCCTACCTCTGCCTCCGTCTCCTGTCTTGGACAAAGTCCCTTCCTCCTTGGCTTGCTCTTCTCTCCCCATCAGTCCTAACATCTCCCTCACTTGTTCTTCCTCTTTCCCTCTGGTATCTGTCTCATCTCTCAGCCTGCTGTTCCTGCTCTTCTCTCTCTGATTCTCTGCCTGGTTCCTGGCCAGTCTGTCAGTGTGACCTATGACCCTTATTGGCAGGAGCAGGGGGAGGGGCAAGGCACTGACGGCAGACAGGTCTGTATCCTTTCAACCAGACCAGATGAGTGTCAACGGTTCAGCCAAATGGAACTGGATCTGTTGGCTGTAATTGTGTGGAGTTGAAGGGTGATGAGCGCGTTTTATCTGCCGCAGAGCACAAGCTGATGATAGTGAACAGTCCAGTCAAAGGTCAAAGGTCAAGCTCACAGGACCTCAAAAAAATAATCAATTTTGGCTGTAATTCCAAATGTCATATGCTTACTATGACAAACAGAAAGGATCAAATAATATGACATGACATAATGCCATTTTGCATCTAAAAGGTCAAAGGTTGATTTTTCTGCGATTCTGCTCATTCTCTCAAATATTTATGGAATGCCTTGAGGTTTTTTTTTTTTTCTTCTTCTTCCTTTTTGGCACAAATGTCAACTCAGGATCAGGAATGATTTGATTTCAGTTTGACAACATTCAAAGCGTGTGTTTGGGAACAAGTCATTCAGTGATTATGACAGCATTTTAGATAAATGTCTTATTAGGATGAAATGATGAAACTGGACGTTTGCATCTCGACTCTTTTGTAGACGCGTCGGACGGCGGGGTGGTAACTCCAGTCTTTGTAGTGTGGAGATGAGATGCAGGACAGCAGTTGTTCTCTGAAAATTAGCCAACACACTTGCCTCTTATGTAGTCTTTTAATTATGAAAACTTAACATCACCGAGTAGAAACCATCAAGCCGGTGACGTATCGATGGAAATGAGTGCGACTGTTCTCTTCCTGCAGATGGACTCAGTTTTGTATGCAGAGTTTCTGTTGTGGAAGGAACAACCGAGTCTGGACCGCTCCTCTGCCTTCATGGGTCGGATCTACAGGGAAGATATCGGCCCCTGCCTCTCTTTCACTAGATCTGAGGTCAGAGTCACAACGCCTTTTTTTTTTTTTTTTTTTTTTTTTT
>CAAKHG010002464.1:4918-19908 GCA_901007715.1 Dactylopterus volitans
GGGGCGCCGGGGGGGGGGGGGGGGGGGGGGGGCGGCGGGCCCCCGCGGGCGGGGGGGGGGGGGGGGGGGGGGGGGGGGGGGGGGGGGGGGGGGGGGGCTCATCTGAGGAAGCCAGGAGGATCTCCAGTCGCCTCTATTCAAAATCAATGGTCCTCAAAAGAGAATCCGGACTGCCCAGCTGGAGTCCGGAGTCTACGAATGTCACATGGAGGCTCTTTGAGGAGACACGTCATGATGAATCGCATTTGTTGGTTATGCAATGGAGGCAAAGCGTACGGCGAACTGCGAGGCGGCAGACACCTGTGACGAACGCGGCCGTGAGAGGGGGAGAAGTGGCAGGGAAGCCTGGCCGCACGCTTTCCCTCGCCCACAACACGACACGCCGGTGATTAAAAGCGCTGATAACGAGAAATAAAAAATAAAATAAAAAAAAAATAAAAAAAATGAGCCGGTGACACCGAAAGTGCCACTCGTGTTTCCAGCGGCCACTAATCCGACTCGGCTTAGAATCGGCGTGGTTTGTTGTTTTTGGTTTTGTTGGCGCAAATCAAACGCTGGCAGCGCAACGCCATCTCCGGTTACGTTCAAACACGGGCAGGATTAACACTTGGGTTTGATAAAAAAAAAGAAAAAAAAAAGAAAAAGAAAAAAGTCGCAGTCGGGCGGCCGCGGGCGCTGCCGCCCCGAATTCCGGCGGATTCGTTCGGCCGCAGTTAAACTGGCGTGTTGGGCCGATTTAGACTTTTTTTTTTTAAAAAACGTGGCTGCTGCCGCGGATTCGCTGGAGTTCCCAAATGTCGCCCCGCCGAGCCGCTTCAGACACGAGCACCGCCGAGGCACCGACCAGGACACATGAGCCAGCGGACTCCGGCGTCACGTTCTCGTTAAAATCAACGGCAAAAAAAAAAGAAGAAGAGGAGCAAGTGCGGACTCACCTTCGCTGGCTGTCGGGTCTCCGCGGTCCTCTGCTGGGCCGGACCAACAAACGGCTTAAAGTTACAATGATGTTACGTCTTCACACGGCACGCAAGTTTGGCGGACACAAGAAAGTGCGTGTGTGTGTGTGTGTGTTTGTGTGCGACGGTCGGCCCGCCGCTCGGGCTGCGTGTGTGTGTGTGTGTGTGTGTGAGGGTGGGTGGGCTGCGTGCGCGTGTGTGAAACAGCTCGCAGGTGGACCGCAGCGTCGCTTCCTGTTTGTCTCAGAAGGTGAAGCACCACCGCTGTTTTTTTCCCTCCGCCAGCTCTCCCTCCGCCGCCAGCGCCGCCGCCGCCGCTCCTCCTCCCACCGCTGTTAAGTTAGCGTGAGTAAAATAGAGCCGCCACCTCCGCTCAGCATGCTCCAAATTAAAACCCGCAGTGACGATTATGAACGTTGCAAACGTAATTTTTTTAAAAAGTTTTTTGGGGATAAAAAATAAAAATAGTGAACATTTTTGCCCTACTTCTCTGTATAGATGCTTGTGTATGTAAATTGCTTTTATTTTTTATTACTTTGCCATGTTTGATTACACTGTTTGATTTCATATATGCTGCTCAGCCTAGCCACAAAATAATTAAAATTGTGATGTCATCAAATTACACATGTGACACTGACTTTATTGGACTAAGAGTTAATCTTTAGTTTAATATAGTGTAGCTACATTAAAACCATGCCAATAAAAGCTAGCACAGGGAAGTGAATATAATACCTACCCAAAGTAGATAGTGAGATGGATGACATGTTATGCTGCTTATAACATTTCAGTGTATAAATCCTCAGTCCTGTCAAACAGTGACTTGTTATACCAACTTGAAGCCATATTGACAAGGGACCTCCAGAGATTTATCTCATTTAATTTCTTTATTTTTGTTTCACATGGGGTGGTGCAGCGTGATTAATGGTCTAATCTACAATCATGCTCAAGCATCAGAGGCACTGTCCTCACTGTCCTCCATGTTTATAGCAAAATGCCAATTTATACAACAGCTGTCCATGGAGGGCTTAGAAGTTGAAGTAGAAAGAATAATAGAAGGGAGAAACTGTGAGGGAAAAGGGGAGGGGGGTGGTATACAAAAACAATTTAGTTAAAGATACAGTATTATATACAGTATTAAATTCAATGCAGTTGTATGATGAAACATGAAACATACTTGTGTTTATGAGGTTGTATTCGGTGTGAAAACAATGTTGCTTCTCCCTCAGACACGCTTTAACACATCTATTAAATTGTGTTGTATTTTCAGTTTAGTGGGTCAACAATCCCAAAGTTTTCGGGCTACTTAAGTCTAGAGAGAAAACCGCACCTGGATTCAATCACCTTTCAACCCGCTGTTCACTTTGTTCCAATCTTCATCAGTTCATACTCAGTGAAAGATATCCTCATAGAAACCCAGTGAGCGGCAGGCTGCGCCCGGCTGTGGCTGAGATGGCCTCCGTTTATAATGAAAGGCTTTTATTTTGAAGGCCGCCTCTTCTTCCTCTGGCGCCCCTCCGCTGAGCCTCGCGATGGCTGACTTGCCGCGGCTCCCGAGTGAGGCTCCGCTTGTAGGCGGCTTTCTCCCGAAAACCACATAACCACCGGCGCAAAAGTTCCACGCTGTGATTTCACCCGGAAGCTCAACATTTCCCGTCCTGCTTTTAATGGGAGACGGGGAATACATTTGTTAACGCAAGAATAACCCTGGGACGATTTACAGCTTACACAAGCCCGCGTGAGCCATGCCCCACATTCCGCCGCGTTAGTCACAAATTTAGCCTGAAAACATCAAGTTGCGCCATGACGCATCTCTCGTCAGCGATGAGCCACCTTGTTCGCCGCAATGGTTTATTTCGCTCACGCGCCCGTTCGCCTCGCATGTGAAATGGTGACATTTTGCTGCCATCTGGTGGTCAAACGAATTATTACTTAGTCATGCATCGTTAAATGCACAAGACTTGGGTGTACTTTCGTAGGCTCCTGGTTTAGTTTATTTTAAAGGTAAATCCCGAGATTAGAATTGGGGGGGGGCTAGTCCTGCGCCGCTGCCGCCACTTTGGGCCAATCTCACCTAAAATGCAGGTTAATTTTCAGAGGGGCGCACCCAGGTGTCTCATATTATAACAGCATTTCTGGGTACAGTTTAGAGAGCCGATCCCACCGAGATGGTGAACAGTACAACCACACACTTGACTGATCCACTGATGCTGTTGCTGGTTCCTATATTGTGACTAAAACAAGACATTAAAAAGTAAATAAAGAAACTGTTTATGGTTTTTTTGTGTCGGGGTTTTTCAGTTACATAAGAATGATCTGAAATCAATATCAGCAAAGGACTTTTTTTCATGACTTTTCATATGATAAATTGGGTGGAACTTTACAAATGCACAAATGTACTGTAATGTTCTTTATTTATCCAGCCCTTTACAACACCCCTTTCAAAGAACCAAAGTGCTTTACAATAGATAGCAAAAAAGGAAAAAATAGGAACCATTAAGAATAATAAAAGCAATAAAATATAATACAATCAATAAAGCAACTTAAGTAAAAAAATTAATAAAACAAAGACCCAGAATGCAGTCCAGTGGAATCTGGCCATCATCAGTCGTATCGTTTGTGCTTTTCCCTGCTGCAAAGTGCCAAAATGTCTTTTGTGTAACTAGCTTATTCATATTTACTCACCAGTCTTTTGCTGTGAGCCTTTTAGTGGGAGGTCATTCAGGCTTGAATCTTCTTCACGGCGCTTTCTGGCGTTGCTCTCTGACTGGAGCTCTCACATGTTAGTTACTTTGGATAAAAGCGTCCGCTAAACGAATCGTAGAATTGTAGGTTCACCCCGTTTGAACACTAGACTTGCATTCAAATGAGGATGTGGTTGTCGAGGCACGCTTGACGGAAGATGCTATTGTGCTCTGTTCCTTCTAAACACAATGGGAATGAATGTTTCCAGTGATTGACAGGAATCTGCATCTGTAAGATTTTCGGGCATTGACATAGATACACACATACTTACTTGCCAAATTATCATGTATGTCCACGAGATAAAAAGAATGCAGTTTACAACAACAATGATGCAGGACATTAGGATCTTCTGGTTTATCTGAATCTGTTTGATAGAGTTATTCTAAAGGGAAAATCCAGCACTTTTCATGTGTATGTCCAATTAGTATTGATGGTAAATGTAATCATTTGAAGCATCAAATTTGTCAGACACCAGTGACATCAGTGGCGTGAGGGGGGAACTACAGGCTATTTCAGCTTGGATTTTCTGGCCACCTCCTCTGGGTAGCCAGGGGTTGTTCTGCTGCTGAAGCCACAGCTGTACCACAGCTGGACGCACCATTACCCACCTCATACGAGCTGAGTGGGATTTTGAAGCATCGGATGCTTGCACGTATTGCATCCTGGGACGTAATAAGCCCCGTAATAAAAGGGACTCAGTATCAATATGTCGCCTCAACTGCTATTTACCGTCATCACTGATGGAACATAAACATGAGAAATGGTGAATTTTTCCTTTTAATTGTTATTTTGGAGTCTTTGATTTAAGGTGCTATCTTAGTTTATTATACTATGAGATGGTCCTCCATGCCTTTACACGAATGGAGGCGAGTGGGAGATCTGAGTCACGCTACAAAATCATAACCGCTCTTCGACCACATGGGGGCAGAAGAGACCCACGCGGGACGCTTTTTCTTCTTTTTTAAATCGCCTGAGCTGCTCTGAGGAGAACCGCCGATGACTCCCTGAGTGCATTTGGATGACTTCTATTAAAACAATGTTCTCATTGTGACAGCTGAGAGCTAAACGGTGGTTTTCATTGTCATTACGTGGATGACCAGAACGCGCCATCATCTGAAACACATGGTGATGCTGGTCTGCACAGAAACGCGTACAGCGGAGACGCTTGAACTCAAGGTAGGCATGGGGTTAAGGTCGCTCCCTCTCTGCGTCTGCGGGGCTGAGCTCAAAGGGGAGCAGCCTATGCAGCATAGGTCCAGCATGCTTCCATTACTCTGCCCTTATTCGATTAAATGTACCCTAACTCAGTCCAAACCCACACTGCGCGTAATCTCATCACGGACGATAGGCGTGTAATAAAAAGCACATTGAACTTGAAAGGGCACCTTTATGTGAATGCGTATAATTATGGGAATCAAAATACAATAATTTGTTTAATTGTGAGGCCTTGCCAAGAGGTATGTAATTGCCTGAAAGATATACGTTTGAAATGCGATTGCAGTGTCTGAGGGGTGACCCGAGTCTGCGGGGCAGTGGGCCTGATCGGAGATCTGGTCTGGGGGATGGGGGGACTCTTTCCATAGCTGATATGTTTATCATATATGTGTAAGAGAGATGGACTTCACAAACCGTTTGGTCCGTAGAAAGAAAAAAATAAAAGGGCGCACTACACTATTGGAATTGACGCAGAGCTGCAGCGGATTCATCCATCACTTCACCGGAGGCTGCGTACTGATATGTTACGCTCATAATAACATTTGAGGAAAGGTATCTTGGGATTGTTTTCGTTGCACGAGGGGAGGAGAGAGGGGTGGGTTGAGGGGTCAGGAGGGGGGCAGGGGGGGAGGGGGGGGCATTAGAATTCACATCCGAATGAGGTTGTATTTCTATTATACAGTGATCGCGCGTCTCTCAGTGCCCCCGGAGGTCAGCCAAAGTCAGACCGTGAGGCTGCGCCGGCCTATTATAAAGACATACAGTATCAAACGAACAGGTGCTGGCGCGTAATGATCCCGGCGGGAATTCGGTTTCGTCTTTGATTAATCGGCGCGTTAACAGGAGAAAAGCCATCCTAATAGCTCCTCGCTGCCAGCCCTGCGGAAGCTTTCGGAGAGGGAGACGAGAGAGGAAAAGGGGTTTAAAAATAGACTCCATCGCCGCACGATGGGAAAAAAAAAGAGAGAGCTGCCATTTAACGTCCCGACAAAGCAATTTGCAGCTCATAATCATGAGAGCGGAAACATTTTATCGCATTTCCCCTCCCCTTTACAGCACAAGCTGACCAGTTCCGTTACATCCACGGGAGAAATTGACGGCATGTCCAATGCTGGTGGATGGCGGCCGCTTGGAGGTGAGCTGGTGATGAAAGTGTGTTCTTCTAGCATCGACAGCATGTCAGATGTGGACGTTATCTTATGGGGCCCAGCAATTCTCTTAATCGGCATCTCTGAGTCAAGAGTTGTGGTCAAGTCGAGTCAATTTTATTTATATAGCCCAGAACCAGTGGGCTTCACCGTCTGTACAGTGAGCTCTGTCCTTACCCTCCATTCCCCTCCATTCCAGTGTGGAAAAAAACACTCCAAAAACAACAACAAAAAAAACCTTTAAACGGGGAAAAAATGAGAAGAAACCTCAGGAAGAGCCACCGAGGAGGAGGATGAGGAGGATGAGGAGGATGAGGAGGATGAGGAGGAGAATTCCTCCCCCACATACATTCTGCACATACATAAATCACACCAGGAATTTACAGATAACAAAGACAGAATCGCAGATACTAACAACAACAACAACAACAACAATAATACTAAGAATAATGATAATAATAATAATAAAAACACAAATACACGAGAAGAGAGTCGATCAAAGATGAGGGCTGGGTGACTCGAGGTGTCACCGCGCGACACCGACCTCCCGTCCGCCGCGGTGACCGGCGCAGAGCCCCTCACGCCGGAGGGGCCCGGCCGCCGCTGAGGGTAACGGCAGGTCACAGCTTGATGATTTTTTTTCCCCCTCAAGTGAATAGATGACAGTCCATCTTTGTTCTTGAATAGGAGGTATTTATAGACATTCGATGATCCCGGCGTCCAGAGGTCCACTTAACAAACGCCCCTATTTATAAACGCTGGCGGGCGTATCAACACACACTATTGTAATTATTTTGGCTTAATAAGGAATTATTGCACGGGCCCCATTGTCTCGTCACGTCGCCCGCGGAGATAGAAATCAGCGGTCACCGAAAACATCACGTAGATCACCGCGACACCTCCATTACACTGGAGATTCACCGGAGGACGCGCTCAGAGTATAAACACCTCTATATTTATGATGCGGCGGACACAGATACGCGCGCAAGAGCGAAACCTCTTCTGCTCCAAGAGGAGAGAGAAGGGAGGGGGGGCAAAAAAAACTCACCCTGATTTGAACAATTGCCGGATTTTCTGAGAATCAAATCTTTGCATATTTTCCTGTTTGGAGCAGATGTATACCAAACAGTGGTGACCCCCCACTCTCCTTTCAATGGGCTTGGGGTGATGTGCGCCGCATCTGAGTGGAAACGGTTGCTCTTCAATCTCAAACATTAGCGAGAATGCCAGGAATTCAATTGTGTGCAGGCATTGGGAAACCTGCAACCTGCGTGTGACTTGACCGGCCGGGTCGCATCGCCGGTGCCCCGTCGAGCATGCAGGCTGTCATTCCCGGAACGGGTCCAGGTACGCGCGTGCGTGCGTGCGTGCGTGCGTGTGTGATTCTATGTGTGTGTATGAAGAAGAGGGGGGGGGGGGCGAGGGTCAAATGCGTTGCCTCTACAATGAGTTGACCTCATTCGTCTTGTTGATCATAATCTGTCATCTCTGAGAGCACAACAAAGGATACAATCACGGTTATTCACTGCGCGCTCGGCGGAAAAGACGCATGAAAACAAAACCACACACACACGGCTCCGAAACCTTTTCACCTCGCGGAGGAATAATTTAGGGTTATTAGAGAGCGCGAGAAAGAGAGAGAGTGAGAGAGAGAGAGAGAGAGAGAGAGAGAGAGAGAGAGAGAGAGACGGCTAACGTGGACGCGCGCCTCTTTCGCACGCGTTTGGATGACCTGTAGGTAAATTTACGCAGTGAGTTTTTGAGTTGCGTTAATTGATATTAATGGTTTACCCTGAAAATTTGTAGCCGATATTCGACTCGTTCTGTGCGAGTTTTATTTATTTTATTTTTTTTTTCTTTTGCACTAGCTGAATCTTCTGCAAAAGTAACCCCCCCTCCCCTCACACACACACCGTTTAAAAAAAAAACCTCAAAACAACCCACAAAATTATTTCTTTTCTCTGCAAATCCAGCGAAACGACCCGGAACATTAGTCTGCAAAAAAAATAAAAAAAATAAATAAAAGAAAATCCTACAATATTTGATCAAATGTGTTTTTAAGGAACACCATTTCTACGATGAGTATTATTATTGTCCCAATGTTTTCTTACAAACCAACTCCAGGCCGAGGCGGCCATGTGGGTGTGCTGACTGGGAAGCATGCAGGCCGTCCCGGAGCCGCGAAGCTCGGCCGGCCTTATCTCCCTCTCAGCCCCGGAGACATCCTGTATGCAGGCCCATTGTTCCCGCCGCCCGGCTGAACTGTCAACCTCCGTGCACAGATGCACACCTGCCGCGCCCGACTGTCCACAAACATCATCCCGACGTTCATTTTTACGCAGCGGCGAGCATCCACGTGGGAGCGGGGTTGAGCGCGTGTCTGTGTGTTTTTTTTTTTTTTTTTGCGTGTTGCAGAGGTCGCGCAGATATTATTGAGTGTGCCGGTGGACTTTTAAACACACGCATGGACCAAAAAAAAATAAAAAAAATAAAAGCAAATAGGAAACTAACAACATCAACCGCAATAAATGATGCGCCGGCGAGTGCAACCGCACATGTGGAGTCCCTCTTGGTTTTAGTTATGAATTCTAAAATGATAATAAAGAAATAATCGGTAAGTCAACAAGAATTTTTTTTTTCTTTCTTTTCTTGACGTTGACGCTCGTCACCTATTTATAATTACCTTCGGGCAACCACCGCCCGTGCAGCTTACGTAAAGGTTAGTTACACACGCCGAAGCAAAATTTCATGTCAAACATTCGTATTTATTATTTTTAGGGGGTGGGGGTGTTTAGAACACATTCGCCTTTCAAACGCGCCCTTATCTCCTCGTTGTTTACAAAACACTAATGTGAGGAAGCAGAAAACGTACACAGCTACATTTCAGGCGCGCCTCGACGTTCCCTCCGCGCGCAGGAGGACGGACAAGCGCCGGCGTCGCTGCGCTGCGTCGCTGCGCCGCGCGTCGCTGCGCGTCGCTGCGCTGCGCCGCGCTGCGGAGACGCTGCCGGGATCCGCGGCGTGCCCGTCGACAGAGCGCAGGTTCCGCAGCTGAGGGGCGTTGGGCCGAAGACGTTAAGAGCTCGTCAGCGACCCCGGGGGCATATTTATGATCGGGTCGCCATGTTTCACCCAGCAATTAGGATAATTAGCCCGGTGCTAGAATCAAAACTGCGTTTTTAGTTTGTTTCTAATGACGTTGGGCTCGGTGATTTATAGCCACGCTCTCGCTTTTTAAACAAATGGGCGCGGGGTTATGCGCTTCGGTCGTCCTCATTGCGGCAAAACAGCAGACTTTAACGTGCGTTCCCATCTACTCAACAGACATCAAGTATGAGCCAAGCAGGTACATTTAATTTCATCTGGAGAAAACGCAAACAAACAAACAAACAAAAAACAAACACACAAACAAACAAACAAGAAAAATAGACACATAAGTGCACAATGTGTTGTTGCTGCAGACAGTCTGGATGGGACTTTCTGGTATTTTCTCAATTAAATTAAGCTGTTGTGAAAAAACAAAACAAAACGAAAAAAAAAACCCTCCAGTTTGCACACAGAGCAGCGGGATGACAATAATGTGGGTTAAGTTACACACAAACATTTAAGCCTCCAGGGCAGCATAGAAACATGTGCTGTTGATATTTGTGTTAATTTGCAATTATAATAATATATAATAATTTTTTTTTGTTTTAGGGCGCCTTTCATGTCACTCAAAGTCAATTTAAATCACGCAACAGGAACAAAACACATCCAGAATTTCGCGTCTCCTACGACGTGGCTATATTATGAATGTAATTTTTTTTTTTTGGTAGCGTTGCCCTCCCTCATTGAATTGAATTCAGCGCGTTTATGTGTCTAATGAGCACTGACCTGAAACAGCCCCGCTCCCGCATCTGTATAAAAGCGTCGTTAATAATATCATACTCGCAGCAGCTGTTTGAGCTGAACAGGAACTATCTCGTGCAAACATTTTCAACAGGCCGCCGGTATGAACGTGACGTGGTTTCAGTTTGACTCCTTTCGCAGCATTCAAAAGTGCGCAGGTCTGTGTTGTTTTAATGTTTTCAACTCTGAAACGCTGGGATGACGACTGTGTGTTTGACAGACGCTGCGGCGCGGTCAGGGCGGCGCGCCGCGCGCCTCGGACCGCTCGGCGCCAAATACGTGCGATCTTTGAAGGGCGAGCCCATAACCTAATTTACATGAGGGGCTATTGGACGTGAAGAAATTGTATTCTACATATGGTCTTTAAAAAAGAAAAAAAAAAAGGGAGTAAATGTGCAACGATGGAAGCGACGTGCTGTGAAAACATTTCGCGCACCAGATGACCCGGACACTAATATCCTGATTATGATAATAGGATCATGATAATAGGAGGGACCAGGCTGAGATCAGACGTTTCAACATCTCTCCTTCATCAAGAGGCCCTCGGGGCACCGGGACGGTCCTCTGAGGTCCGCGGGAAAGTCTCCTCGCGCTGCAACGTTCTTAAAAGTAAAACTAAGAAAGGAGCCGTCTGTCGGTCCGATGTCATACTTCATCTCCCGGGGGAAGCCCGCTGTCAGCCAACGTTTCAGCAGATGCGTGTCTGACAGGACACCGCGAGAAATGGGCGCATCCATCCTCGTGCTTGACGTCATATGAAAAAAAAAAAAACTATAGGACGGGGTTATTAATTTTTAATTACGCCCCCTGCCTTCGTTGACCTCATTTCCTAAACGACTCTGTGCTCTCGGCTGTCGTCAGAATTGTCTTTCCGCCTCTCGATTTTTAGGTGCGGAAAGCACGGCGACGCATTTAAGCCTTCGCGGTGATGTTGGTGGTTATTATTATTTTAAGCACATTTGAGTGGAGAAGGGGGAAAAAAACAACAACAACATACGACACACAGATTTAAAGTCTTAAAGTCACAGCAACGCAAAGGAGGAATAAAGGCGGCAAACTGCAATAATCAAATCATTAATTTTCGCATTGGCCGCAAAATTAAAAAAAAAAAAGGTAAAGCTAAATGGATCCCTAAAATATTACATAAATTGCCTGTGTGTACAGCGAGCTTATGTCAAATACTGACGTGCGTAAAAACGTGCGCAAAGCAAAACTTGCGACGCTGCAAAATTGACGTTGTTATTGTTGTTAATGCCTCGTTTTACGCGTCAAGCGGTTGAATTAAGGTCAGCGACACCTGCTTCGCTCTTCTGTAAAAGCTGCTCCACGCAGGGAACCCTGGGCTCTTTACTGCTGTTTGTCTCGTGATAAAAAGCTCGCCAACAGTGGTTATCGCCGCCTAAAATATACAACAGATTACTTCATGACCACTGTGTTACTTTAACAAATACAAGTTTATTAAGAAATTCACAAACCTAGAAAAAGTAGGGGAAAAGTGCTAATTAAAATGAAACATGGCCCCAACATGAATGAGACAATATTATAGCTAATCACGTTTATAAAAAACAAAACAAAACAAAAAACAAAACAAAAACAAAAACAAAAAAATAGAAAGATAAGCAAAACCTGGTACTGGCTGGTGTCATGTTATATCATACATACACATGGGATCAAGAGATATGAAACACCCTGAATTGTGTTTTCTCCAATCAATGTCTCGAGCCACACACACACCTCGCGTTCTAACCCAACACAGTGAGGTCGCACCGCGCGCGCGAGGGCCCTTGCCCACTGCAAGTTACACGGGAGGCCGAAACGAGCTCAGATTCAATTACACATTAATGCAAGGATTTCACCAGGGCGTCTTGTGTTTACGTTTCATTTGGCAAAAAACAAAAAAAACAAAAAACAAAACGTTGAATAAGCCGCGCGTAAAGCTGAGAGTAACCGTTACGCAATAACACACAGCTGAAGCGTCAGAGTTTGTTTTTTCTTTTTCCACGAGCACAGTTTTAAAAACTACAATTCCAAGTCATCAGCCATCAGTCCAAACGCAGGAGCACGAAATGGCTCCCAGGAGCTGTTGCTACCTGAAGCGTCCCGGTGACTCCTTTACCCCCCCTTCGCCACCCCCCCTCCCATTTTGTAACGCTTTCTCTCAACATCAGCTCGCGCATACCTCTCCATTGGCAGTTATGGGTGTCAGCTGGCTCCAAACAGCTCGGCAAGAATGGTCTCTTCAAAAAAAATAAAATAAAATAAGATAAAATAAAATAAAATAAAATAAAAAAAAATACTCACGGCTCTTGTTTTGAAATCACAGGAATTTACTGTCACTCTCATCGAAGAGTCCCGATTTTTACGCAGACGCTTTTTTTTTCTTTTTTTTTGGGGGGGGGTCAACTTTAAATATCAATCCTCGTGTGTAACGCCGAGTGTTTGGTCTCGTGTTCCCAGTAAGAGCAGTGCATCATGGAGAGCTCCGCGGGCTGGCGGGAGCAGGCGAACTGGAGGCCGGCGCCGTTGCTGGAGGAGACCGGCGGCGGCGCGGCGGTGGCCGGGCTGAGCTGCTGCGCGTGGTGGGGATGCGCGGGGTGGTGATGGTGACTCATGCCGTTGTAAGAGTTCACCATGCTGGGCAGAGCCATGCTCTGCACCCGGGAGTAGGGGTTGTAGGACGAGGGGGCGGACAGCCCCTTCACGTTCACCGGACTCACGTTGCCGCTGGCCATCTGACAGGACGTGTACGACATCGGGGTGGGCGGCTGGCCGAGCGACCAGGAGTTGTTCATGAAACTAGACTGCAGGTACTTGGGGGGGGACAGGTAGCCGTAGCCGTCGCCCCCGAACAAGGACTTCCCCGGCTGGAAGTGCGTCGGCGGGGGTCTGAAGGGCCGCTTCATTCTGCGGCGTCTCCTGTAGTTCCCCTTCTCAAACATGTCCTCGCAGGCTGGGTCGAGGGTCCAGTAATTCCCTTTCCTCTCCCCGCCGCCCTCCCGCGGAACCTTAATGAAGCATTCGTTGAGACTCAGATTGTGTCTGATGCTGTTCTGCCAACCTTTTTTATTTTTCTCATAGAAGGGAAATTTGCTGATGATATATTGGTAAATACCAGACAGAGTGAGGCGCTTCTCGGAGCTCTCCCGAATGGCCATGGCAATGAGAGCCACATAGGAGTACGGCGGTTTCTGAGACGGGTCCGGCTTCTCCGCAACTTTGTCCTGGACCGGCTCTTCCTTGGGCCGCTCTTTTTCCTTGCTTGTATTGGTGTCGTGGATCATTAGGGCCATTGCGTCATCCTCCGGGTTTTGGTAAGTGGCCATCATTGCGCGCACCAAAACAAAACAAGTCCAGTCCAAATGCCGACAAAAACCTTCTCGAGCGGCTGAATCGCGCCCTGCAGAGCCCGCGGGTGCACCGCCTCGTCTTCCCAGCGGCGCAAAGACCCCCCCAAAAAAAATTTTTTTTAATTTTATTTTGCGGCTCAGTAGGTTACGTGCACCGGACCCACTTCGTTCTTCAGCGAGGATTTTTCTAAACTGCTTTCTGATGGAGGCACAACCCAAGTTGTGGTTTGTGACTCAGTAAGCCCAGCCCTTTCCTCTTTTTTTTTTTTTTTCCAGCTCCACTGACAAGCTGCTCTCGCTCCAGCGCTCTGCGCACAGCGACGTAGCGCCGTGTGATTTGTGCGTATTAGAGTTCCGCCTCCGCTGGGTACAGTCAATGAAATAATAAGCAGATTCCCAACACGTTGATTTCGTTTTTTTTTTTTTTATCGCACTCGGGTCAAAACAGCACATTGAACATCTATCTATAATTAAACGTGGGGGTTAATTACTGCGCATCCGCACATCTGCGAGCGTATGGATGCGCAAGCGTGACTTTGTTCATTTCTTTAATTAAACTGCCTAAAGGGTTATAAACGTTTTTTTTTTCTTTCTCTCGTATTGGATTATAGGTCTGAAAGCGAGAGTCTGAAACATTTTGGATCCACTCTGGGAGATACCAAACGTGATAAATAATTTTGAATTGTGCGTCAAACAGAATTGATTTCCACCTTAAGCATGGCAGCGGCCCGACTACCCTCACATGTGGAAACACCACCTGAGGCCATTCTGCTAAGGCTCAGATTTACATTTTTCATGCCCGGACAGGCAGTTGTGGCAGCAGAAGTTGCCCACCAAACAAGTTCCATGCAAGTTTTGCACGCAGCTGAGCTCCCCCCGACGGACAGACGCATCCTAATCTGCAGACTCCCGCGCGTCCTCGTTCTGAGGACTCTGGACAAACAGGGCAGCTTAATTAGCTCACACACACACACACACACACACACACACACACGGAAGGCGCATGCGGCCGTATACATTTCTCCGGCCACCCATGCGGGTCCCATCGGCTTTCCCTGGGAGTGTATTTCCGTGCTCCGGGAGTCCGTGCAGGTGGAGCAGCATTGGCATGTGTGTCATCACCCTGCACCCGGTGCTCAGTCTGGCCGCAGCAGCTGAGCCGCGCCGCCAACCATCTCTCAACGTGCAATTATCCAGGACTCGCGCTTTCAAACGTTGGCGCGCTGTTATTTCTTGTTTCACTGTCTCTTTTTTTCCTCTTTTCTTTTTTTCCCTCTTCTTCCACATTTAAGACGGGGAGCGATAATCTCAACGCCGTTAATGCAATCGCGTTGCGAGTTTTTGGGCTCGGTTGAGATGAGAAACATGACATCATTCAGTGTATTAATTTACAGCTATCGCATAGCGCAACTTGTTTAATCCCACCTGTCAAATTGTACACCAATAAAACTGCGAAAGCTGGTTCTACATGGACAAAAATACGTGTTATTTTGGAAATGGGTATTAGTTGCATTAATCCTGCTTGGTGACGATGAAAATCCGTGTGGAAATGGCTGTTATCCCGTGATGATAGACAGTTTTGCTATAACAACGTATTATTGTTGTATTAATTGTGGCTTGAATTAAAGGCATTTACCGAGGAATCACAAAAATAGTCGGTGTATGTTTGTGGTGTTTTGTCTTCTGTTAATGTT
>CAAKHG010002473.1:270-15725 GCA_901007715.1 Dactylopterus volitans
GTGAGGACTGAAAAAACAAACAAAAAAAATCCGCCAGGTAACCAGACTGATTCAGGATTGTTTGTTGTGTGTCAGTTTAAGACAAATATAATATCGTAAAAAACGGCAATACTTTGACTTTTTCCTGCTGTCCTGTTTTTTTTTTCTTTTTTTGTGTGTGTGTGTGTGAGTAATCTAAAGAAAATCTTTCCTCAACACGTGCTGACAAAAAGTCTTTTATGTGCAGTATGTTCGTGTTTGAAAATAGATTCGTTTTTTTTTTTTTTTTTTTTAAATTTAGAATGTTACTTAATTTCCTTTTACATTTTTGCATAGTCTCTTTGTTATGATACATTTGTGTAGACACAGGCATTGTCCATTATGGCACTTTAACGACGTCTCCTCAATACGTGTCCCTGCGTGCGGCTGAGTTGCGCGTCTCCGGCGTCACCAGCGCGTTTTTTTTTTGTTTTTTTTTCACGTGAGTTCTCTGCGTCAAGTTAAACGGCGCACGCAGGAGCGCGACCGGATGTGGCTGAGAAACGAGCCGACTTCCCCCGGCCACTTCGATATCTACCTTACAAAGTGGGCTCACGTAGTTTTTTTTTTTTTTTTGCACCTTTGCGAACACTCCACCGTGTCAAAAAAACCCAACAACTAAACAGCTAATCAAGTTTATTTATTTTTTTTGCGCTATTACACATTGTTTTGAAAACGTGAACCGGAAGCTACCCTTTGTTTTCAAAGCGTGCGGCTTAACGATGGTGCCCCGCGCTGTTGTCTTTGGTATCATAGTCCAGTTTTGTTCACTTTTTTGTGGTGTACTTTTGTATATGGACGTGGCAGACGGTTGGAAACCACTTCACTCAGCAGTGCGGGTGGTGTCGGTTGGATTGGCGGACATATAAGATGGCACAATGATAGTTTTGCTGTCTTACTTAATAAGCTAGCTGGAAGTGTAGCTAGCTGGGGGTGGGGGAGTCACCCGCAGCTCGCCGAGTTGTAAACAAAGGTTCGCAAAGTTAGCGCTCGCCAGGTCACGGCTACGCGACAACACCGCAGCGCCTCTTTCAGACGCTGGGACACATTTGATAGCAGTTCCCGTTGACTATGTCTCGGTTCGTCGATTCCGACGACAGCGCCACGTTGCTCGGGGATGACGCGAGCAGGTAAGTGTTCCAAAAAAAAAAAAAGGACTTTTCTTGACAAGCGAGCGGCGTTCCAGGTGCGTTGTGTGTCTGACATATAGCGGCTTGGAGGGGAGGGGAGGGGGGGGGGGTGTTCTGGAACTGTCAGCCCTGTGACTTGCATGCGCGAAACCAACCGCGCGGGCCGCCGTAGTTTGGCGCCGTGTCGACCCGTCAAATCACGCCAGTATCCTCAGATCACCAGCGCTTGTGTAACACCGGGGGAACAACACTTCACGCATATAGCGGTATACCTGCTAAATTCTATCCGCACTGGTCCACAGGCCTGCATGTATTGCCAAATGAGACTGGTGCATGTTAGTTCTAGTTTTAATTACTTTCTCTCACTTTGTCTCTTACACAGTTTTAATATTCATGTGGATTTTTGGTCAGCGTGAGCAAAGTTTAAAAAAAAAAACCCCATGTTTGTGTGCACGGACGTGCCCGATCAGAGCGGATTCTAATTCTTTCGACAGTGTTGACTCACAGGATGAAGATTACAAGAGTCGGTGGAGGTCCATCAGAGTCATGTACTTCACCATGTTCCTCAGCAGCGTGGGTGAGGATGACCCCGATTTTTTTTTTTCTCCCCCTTTATGGTGTAATGAGGAAATCTTGTCACAGATTTAATATTTGTGAGTCCAAAAAAATATCACATGCTGAAAACAGAAACTCTGCACTGTCTTGCCATTTGTAGTGTAGCCTGTAGTTTGTCCAGCCCGCATCTGCCGTCACACCCGACTGGACTTATCATTGATAAGTTTGCTTGCAGTTTTATAACCAAGAATGGAACTTGTTTATTGTGGTTTAATGTGGCTCTCATTTCTGTGACTAACTAAATGGCCAATACCCGATCAGTAAAATGTACCGAACAGTTGGTGCACCAAAGAAGAAAATGCTGTCAGAATCTGAGTTACTTAATATTGGAGTTTATCAGCCATTTTTTACCGTAACTGTTATGTCTTATGACATGCAAATATTGGCCAAAAATATTGGGCTGGCTGATAAATGGGTTGGGCTTTGTGAAATTGCTTAATATTGGTGCATGTCAGCCATATTTCCGCTGATACTGATATGTCTGCGACATGCAATTATCAGCCAATAAAACCGGCTAGCGGATTAACTGCTCTACTAACATTCTCTCAGCTAAACAACGCAGAAATCCACAAGTGTCACACATGTGCGGACAACTCCTCACTGCTGGTGTTGAACCTCCATAGGCCTTGCAGCTGTAGCAGTAGCAGCTATTTGAGCGTTTTTACCAGTGAATGCTGTCTCTGTGAATATGCCGCATCTGTTCGTTTGCCTGTCCCGAGTTTGGTGAGATGTTCAAAATCTGAATCATTTTCTTAAAAACCCCTTTAGGCTTCACCATTGTCCTTACATCGCTGTGGCCCTACTTGCAAAAGGTGAGTGTGACTTGACTGTGGTTTAAAAAAAGTTGGGTTATACTTCTCGTGCCATTAATACAACCGGAAGTGAAAGAAAGCCAAGAGGAAGTTCATTTTGTGGGCTTAATTCCTGATTTAGTATTGAACTACATTTTCCGTGCAATAGTCAGACAGAGTCAATCAGTCGTTCTTAATAGCTTTGTCCCACATATCATCTCTAATTTGTGTTTCATAATTTACTTTTAAGTTTATTAAAAGTCTGCTGGATCTTCTCAATTCCTCTGGATGCCTTGACGCACTTTTAATTCTCTCTGGAACTATGTAACTGTCTCGTAGATTGATGACAGCGCCGATGCCAGCTTCCTGGGCTGGGTGGTGGCGGTGTACAGCCTCGGTCAGATGCTGGCCTCGCCCATGTTTGGCCTGTGGTCCAATTATCGGCCCCGCCGGGAACCGCTGGTGTGCTCCATTTTCATCAACCTGTCCGCCAACATCTACTATGCCTATGTTTACCTGCCCAAGACTGCGAACAAGATCCACATGCTCATGTCAAGAGCCTTTGTGGGCTTCGGAGCAGGTGCTGTGCCCTTAACTGGTGGTAATAAACGACACAGTGGAGTCGCGCGTGTCCTAACGTGCCATTTGGTCCGGTTGTGGCAGGCAACGTCGCTGTGGTGAGGTCGTACGTCGCCGGAGCTACATCACTGAGGGAGAGGACCAGTGCCATGGCGAATATGAGTGCCTGCCAAGCGCTGGGTTTCATCCTGGGACCGGGTAAATATGGATGATGTCAACCCGGGGCCAGTCAGAGCAGTGGCGTGACTGTGCGATTTGTGAAATTTTAAGAGCTCTGCACATGCTTGTCAGCTCTGCAGGCATGCCTGTCCTTCATCGGTGAAAAGGGCTTCACGGTGGAGATCATAGACCTGCAGCTCAACATGTACACAGCTCCGGCTCTACTGGCTGCAGTCTTTGGCCTCATCAATATCTTGCTGGTCCTCTTAGTACTGAGGTGAACCTTCCCCCCTGCACCTCCATGTCGTTTTGAGTTTTGGATTATATTACATTAATTTTAGATTGCCTATTGATTTCTGAAAACAAAACAAAACAGCAAGGCCTCTGCTAGCTTGGATATCGAAAGATCACCTTTTGATTTCAGCCTTGTTGATGAGACCTTAATGGGCTAAGAAGTCTGTCTTGATTGTCACTCACAGAGAGCACCGCGTTGACGACCATGGGAGACACATTCAAGCCATCAACTACGCATCAGAAGGTATTTGTTTACCGACCTGCTTCCTTTTAATATGCACCAGTGCCCGTTCAAAACATGGCTGACTGAAAACGGCACGTCTGACAGAGACGATGACCCTTGATTTTTTTTTTTTTTTTTATATGAAATAAAAGTTGTTCTAGAACCATATTGATAGGAAGTAGACACAAGGGGGGGGAAAAAATGAACTGAGCTGGAGCAGTACGGGGTGGGTGGGAACAGCGGCGGTGCCGCAGATGAGGGGCGTGGCCCCCATGAAAATTCATACCCTCATAAACCTCGTCCGAGTTTACAGAACGCCACAGAACCCTAAAACGGTTCAGGTGAGCAAGGCGTTTAGTTGCAGCTTAATTTGTTTTTTTCAACAACTTTTTTTTTATTAATTTTTGAATTTTCAATAACACAAAAGGCAATTGCAGGAAAACTAAATAACAACAACAACAACCCACCCAGACTACAAACTCACAGACAACAAAACAAGCAGCAATAGGACACTTAATACAGGGTGGCTATGATAAAGAAAATAATTCTAAACAAATGAGATAACTTCCATCATTTAAAAATCAGAAAAAAATACGCTAAAAAAATACAGAGTCTGACTTCACTTCGCCTCAGGTTCAGTTATTGAGGAATATCATGATGTTTAGCACAAAAAATAGAATTTCCCGATATTTTCTGGCAAACCACCTGCTTGTCCTCAAGAATGTACGTTATTTTTTTTCGAAGGCCAAACATAAATATAGTCGGTTTGCCCAAGCTCTTCCAAGACACAGCAATGACTCTTTTTGCTTGTAACAGGCACATATCTATAAAAATTGAATCACTTCGTCTAATGTTATGGCCAGAGAGTTCTCCCTTTCAGGTGCAATGTCAGTCTTTTCGGCGACTGTCTGCTACTGGCTCAGAGTAAGTGTACTCCGCTACGGAGGGAGAGGAAAGACGCGGAGCGCCAGCTGCTATTTGGCATTGCCCCGCCAGCGGTCAACATGTTGCCCCACCGCCCAGCGCCACAGAGGGGCCGTTCACCAGTTTCTTCTACACTTATTCGTATCAAATTGGCCGCATGTCCAAAGTCCCCAGTGATACATTCGCCAAACTTGACAAAGGATAAAGCATCAGGATAAAGAAATAGTCAGAAACAACTGGCATCTGATCTCAAAACACTCCATTTTCCAACTGTGGTGAGAGCAGCTTATTGTTAAATCAATGCAGGATATTGGTTTTCTACTGTAACTGTACTGTGTACTGTATGGCATCCTACAGACTCTCAGAGGATTGTTGCCATGGTGAAGGAGCTTTGATATCATGCACTGTTTTTTTTTTTTGTCCACGACTGTATGACAGCATTGGCAATTCAGCTCTATTTATACTTATTCAGATTCCATTCGTACATTTGTGGAATCAAAGTTAACTGAAAATTCATCCACCAAATTCGACACTGCGCTCACTCGGGTCCCCGCCGACTCGCTCGCCAAATTTGACGCAGGTCGGATGAGCGGCTCTAGAGATGGGCGAGAAAAAAAACGATTCCTCGGTTGCCGATTCCTCGGCGCCATTTCAGCGCATAACCTCCCGAATAGGGCCGACTGCACGTCTTTTAGAGGGGACGGCCCCGGGATTTGTCGTAAAATAAAGGCCGCTCTAGATTTGTGTTGACAGGGAGGGGGCAGAAGGGAAAACGGCAAACTCAGCCGGAGCAGCAAAGGCGCTGAGGCCGCAGATGAGGGGATGAGTCCGAACTGACGGGACACGAGGGAAACCCCTGCCCTGATCAGACATGTCCGAATTGCAGAATTTACAGAGAAAAAAAAACTGTCTAAAACAATTTAGGTGATTGTAGGTGATTCTGAAATCTTTGACCTGATTAAAATCTGTGTGCCTTTTTATAACGTGTCCATTTTCACCAAATTAATGGGTATGATCGGAATTATTTATAATATAAAACACTTGATGGTTGGTCATAATCCGTGCAATAAAGAGGTATTTGTGTATTTTCTAAGCCTGCAAACGCAACCTGGTAGAAGTACCTGAATGACTGACGAAAATAGTTATATAAATGCAGCGCATTATTACCATAATGGTTATTGATTTAAGTAAGTAAGTTATTGAAGTAGAATTCAGAAAACACAAGACATAATATTACACAGAGTATTTACTTGCAGTGGTAGATTACATAAACCAAATATGTGCATGCTTCATTCAGTTTAATGTTGGCCTACATTTTGAGTCACCTATGTAACCGTGGCGACCAGCATGTTAACATGATGACGGTCCTGATTAGACAGTCCATGCGTTTAAATGAACACAGTCGGTACTAAAGTTTGAGTTTGCAATTTAACGAATGACGCATAGTTCAACATGTACGGGAGAATGAAGGTGTTTATTCTGAGCCAAATCCGTCGTACTACCGGCGACCGAAACACTCCACGTTTTCATTAAAGAGAAATCAACATATTCATGAAAACTGAAGCAAGGTGATGTCCCCCCCCCTCCCTCTTGCAGACAGGGTCGACATCAGCGAGGAGGCCGAGGAAACCATCGACCAAGTGGCGGTCCTGACCTCCAACATCCTCTTCTTCGTCATCATGTTCATCTTCGCCGTCTTTGAGACGTACGTGTTTCAGAACGGGGAGGCCGTCGCGCTCGAACGCCAGAGAGACTCGCCATTACGTTTGAGTGCAGCGTTTCCAATTTTTGAACATTTTTATTTATTTTTTTTAAACTTCTGCAGGATTGCCACCCCGATGTCAATGGACATGTTTGCCTGGACGAGGAAGGAGGCTGTTTTTAACAATGGCATCATCATTTGCTGCATTGGATTTGAATCCATCCTGGTGTTTCTGGTCGTAAAAGTGGCCTCTCAGAGGTACCCACATGCACATTTGAGTGTTTTATCTTTCTAATGTGGATGGTTCATCGAGAGTCATGCTCTTGTCTCTCCAGAGTTGGGGATCGTCCTGTGTTGTTGGCAGGCCTGGCCATCATATTCTGTGGCTTCTTTATTTTGCTTCCATGGGGAAACCACTACCCCAAAATCCAGTGGGCAGGTATGGATTGACTGCCTTCGATGTCTTGTGTTGGTGTGAGGATCGAGTGAAATCATGCATGGGTTTCGAATATTTGTTTTTTTTTTAAACAAAACAATTTCAAGATCCAGTTTCTGTTTGGCTGCAAACTCAAATTTGTGCTTTTTTTTTCCTTTCAAAAAAAAATATGCAGACCTCAAAAACAACTCGTCGATCAGTCGAGTGTCTGGAGCCACGGTGAACTCCAACAGCTCTCTGGAGCCGACCGGCTGCCCGTACCAACAGACCTGGTGTCAGTATACTCCCGCCATCCACCTGGCCCAGTACATCACCTCCGACGTCCTGATCGGGGTGGGGTACCCGGCTTGCAACGTGATGTCCTACACAGTGTATTCCAAAATCCTCGGATCCAAGCCTCAGGTAACGGGCTTGAGAAGGATGTTTGCTAATAATTGCTCTCATTTCCTGTCCCTCGTTTCCTCTGCGTTTAGGTTTGGTTTAACTTTCTAATGCCCGTATTAAAACGGTTTCCGCAGGGTGTGTACATGGGTTGGCTGACGGCGTCGGGCAGCGGCGCCAGGACGCTGGGGCCCGTGTTTGTCTCCCAGGTCTATACCCTGCTGGGACCTCGATGGGCCTTCAGCCTGATCTGTGGTATGGTGGTGGGGGCCATCATCCTCCTCGGCTCCCTCTACCACAGACTCATTGCCTTTTCCGTGCGTCACGGAAGGACTATAGAAACCTAAGTGAGAGATTCGACGGCTGCCGCCAGAACCTGTTCTCAAAGACTTCAAAAGTCAACTTCTGGCTCCAAGAAAGGCTTTTCGGGGAGTTACTCCTGAATGCGGTATCTGAGAAGCACCGCTGTTGACCCTCTGCGACGCAGGATTGACCTTTAAACTCTAAGGTGAAGCTATGAGGTCAGGTTATTTCCCTTAGCTTTGCTAAAGAATGACCACTTTGTGAGTCAAAGGGGAGCTAATGCTAGCAAGCTACGCTTTGACTCACGAGTTGTAAAACGCCGTGCGCTGCACATTCATTGCCCGCCATGACATGGATTTATAATACTGAAGATTGAAGTTTTAAATCAGCGAGTTACTAAACATTTGTTACAGGTTTTATTGAGTTTTACTGTTGTTTTTGTGGAAAAACTAACTCTAAAAATATGAGCGTCCAGATGATTTTGGCTTAAATGATAATATACATTTTTTGAATACACAGGCTTATGGACTACACTAATGGTACTTGAAAAAAATACACATTACGCTGTCGGATGTCTCATTTCACTGTGCTGACTACTGAATTATGTTAATAATTTTATGAATTATGTTTAATTAAATGTGACATTCCTTTCACTGTATTGAACCTCTATTAATTTGATATTTTGTTTGTTTTGTAAACCGAGCTTATCAAAACATTTAAATGTGCCATGAGATCAAGAAACTGCAGAAACCTTTTCAAGCTTAACTGCTCCGTGGAAAGGAAGATGTTGATCATAGTTTCATGTTTCCATTAATAGCTGTGCTTTGAAAAACAAGAGGATATTGTTTACCTGAATATTTGAAAAAGTGGAGTGTGTGTGTGCGGGCTTATGATTAACTGAGAGATATTGTAAAGATTTACTAATTTGTGTGAGATACAGCAGTTTGTTCAGTTTATAAAAGACTTGCAAAACAGTGGATGAGGAATTTTCCCTCCCATTCTGTTCGTTTGAATAAAAAAATTCAAAATAGTTGGAAAGTATATAATAAATACAGCGTATATAATTGGGATGAAGCCAGACAGACCTTACGTGAACCCCCCTGCCCCCTTCCACTGATGTGGTGTAAAGGCAATGCGCATGCGTGCACCAAATCCGTGCACAACAGGAAGAAACAAACCGAGAGCGCGGCTCCGGCACGGCGGCGCGCAACATAAACATGCACCAGGCGGCGGCGGCGGCGGCGGGCGGCGCGGGCAATATCGGCGTTTAATGCGCACGTGACTTGGAAATTTATACGTTTATGGAACCGAGGCGGTGCGCGTATGGCGCTGCACGGGGACGAGACGGGTAAGAGGACGCGCGCCGTCTGCGTGCGAACTTTGGGCGACAACTTGAGCTAGCGCGCTAGCCCGCGCGTGCCAGCTGGCGCCATCGCTAGAACGCGGAGAAAACGAGCAAAAAACTTTGTGGGTTTTCGTCTAGTTGATTGTCCTTTCCCCACCCGCCCCCCTCCCCTTTTTTCCTCAGAGATCACCGATAGCCGAATTATGGTAAGTTCACATTCCGATATGAATTTCAAAGTTTTCATTTTCTGGCGTGGTTGCCAAGAAGTTGGGGGGGCAGAGCGCGTCATTTGCGTACGGCGGCGATGTAGCTAACACGGACGTGATGATGACAGCGGGAGCGGCGGCGGTGGGACACGTCATTCGTGTCGCCCTGCAGCCAGGTGTTGAGCGCTGCCCGTCAAGTCGACGCACTCGGCGCGTCGCGCTGACTCGGGGACTCCCCGGCTCGTGTTTGCAGCCGCTTCCCGTGCGCGCGCCGTGTATGACAGCCTTACAGTGAGTCAGCTGTTTGCGCGTGCAGCATCCCAGTCATTTACGACCGCGGCTCGTTACACGCCCCCGGGTCTCCTTTGTCTCGTCTAGAGCCCCCCCACACGCCACACACACCCCCACCATGATTGTGCAGGCTGCAGGCAGCTAATCTGCGCGGTCGCCGGCCTCCGAGTGAGTCACGTCTTTCTTGAGAATGGAAAGTGAAACCTAAGAACCCACTTCTGGTAGACGGCTGCACCCCGAGGTCACAGGCGGCACTGGGCGTGCTTGGGAACATGCCTAAACACTTTTTTTTTTGTTTTTTTGTTGTTGTTGATATAATGCAGTGAGATTAAGTGTGATGGCTGGCGGCGCTGAGCCAATCTGAAACCCATCAGCCTTGACATGTCTCTTTTTCCTGTCTAGCAAAGGTTGGTGGGGATGTATGATCGGGGCCGGAATATTAAAGATCTCGTACGACTCCGCTTTCTTGGTAAGAGGGCGCCCATCTGCCCCACACATGTCTCTCTCTCTCTTTTTTGTTTTTGTCTTTTCAACCTGTGGAATTGCCGCTATGACGCACCAGCTTGTGGTCTTCACGCCTTGCCAGAGTTGAGAATAATTGCCATCCCCAACAGACCTGGACGACAACCACGAGCCAGATGAGGACGACTGCGAAGCCGACGGGTGGGGTCATGACCCCAAAGATTTCTACGGATACCCAAGGCTCTCTGAGAAGGGTAATAAAGGATTAAATGGACACCGTACAAGATCCCTCAGCTCTGTTTATCTGCCTCCGCTGAACTACTACAGCTCCGCCTGTGGGTGTCATCACGGGCCTTCGCTAAAAGTCAAGACCCATGAAAGTGTAAGTTGACTATCTTGTTTCCCCCCTCTCACAACAAGCCACTTTGCGGATTCTCTTGCGGAATAAATGCCTGAAATCTATTTAGTTTTTACCTCTGCTCCCCCCTCTCGCCTTCAAGCACGCCGAGAGAATGGCCAGATCCTTAGAAGAGGCCAAGAAAAGCAGAGAGAAGGCCGACAAGAAGAGGACCAAGAAGCAGGTACACATCTGCCGCGCTGCTGACCAGCGTCGCCCCGCGAAGTTGCGCAAATTTAAATTTCCTCGGGTGTTTGGCCGCTCAAACAGAAGCAAAAGGAGAGACGCCGCCGTGACAAATTGGAGAAAGAACGACAGGACTCGGCGAAAAAGGTGACGATCGCTTTACATCTTTTTAAAAAAAAATGGGACAAATGAGGGTCCAGGATCCGTCCAGCCTCACGTTTTCTCTCTACGTTCGAAAGGAGCCGGGTGACTCGCCGCAGCCCAAAGCCGAGGACGCCAGAGCTCTTAGCGATGAATCTGAGGATGGAAGCTCCGCCGGCGCTCAGCAGCCGGCCTCCGCTAAAGATTCAGGCAACAGCAGCAGCAGCAGCGGCGGCGAGGACGAATCCAGCGACGGAGCGTGCGAGAGGGACGACTGTGGCGACGCCGAGGTAGCACGTGCTCACGGCGCCGTTTTTTTTTTACGCCGCATTATCTGTGTTTTTATTTTCATGATCCACAAAAATCCTTATTTATCCCAAACAGGCCCTTTAACGCAGCCTCTCACGTCACCCTTTGTCTGAACCTCAAGCCGTTTTAGCTCCCGTTCAGTGTTCAAATTGTTTTTATTTGAGTTTATTTCCTGGACAAAATGTTTCTGATGTATTTTTGCACAAAAATTCTTGGAAGTTTTTGCTCTCTTCCCCCAGGATTATCAGTCCTGCCACTTAGACCAGCACACTTGCACATGAGCGGGCGAGCTAGCTAGCTAACTCTCGCCATCTTCTCCGTTGTTATTCCAACTCCTTGATAAGAAGATCTCAGATGGCCGGACTTTTCCGTACTTGTTAAAGTTGACTACATCTGCGTTGCCGCCTCCCATAGAAACGATCAAACCGTCACTCTAGTGTTTCACTCAGGAAGAAGACGCTTAAAGAGTAATGCTAACTAGACGATAGCCCATATATGCAGTATGTACAAATACAGTGTATTAATTAGAGGAACATTCTTGGACCTGCAGAATAGCAATCTTGTGAGCTTCCTTTGTAAATATCCATCAAACCGTGTGCCTTTCCTGCTTTTTTTTTATTGAACGTGACTGGCGTAACACAACTTTTACAGCTTCCCCAATATCCCCCCCCTCCTTTTTTTTTTAAAGGAACTGGATTTGACAAGTACTTTTGTGAGCAAAGCGGCTCTTATAGTTAAGCGTAAATTGGAGCAGAAGCCCAAACCTGAGCGGAGGGAGAAAAAGAAGATCCCCGTTAAAGAAGAACCCAAAACCCTCCCTGGAAAACCGAAAATCGAAAATGCTCAGGTCCGACTCGCTCGCTTTTTCTCTGAGATTGAAATCGGCAGAGCATTTTTTAATTGAAAGTCGGACCATAATCCCATACGCAGGTTTAATCTGGTTTTGGCTTTCACCAGCAGGACTCCGCCCCGGCTAGCAGCCCCTCATTTGAAGATAATATCAAAATAAGCACCGATCTCGCACGTGAGTTCTATGCGGTTTTTTTCCCCCCTCATCTTAAACACATCAACTCAGCCAGTTGGACTGATCATGATTATTATTATTTTAAGAACATAATCTTCATACGACCATAGCATTATTTGTGTATTAGATTATACAATCAGACATTTTTGACAAAAGTACCTCCTTTCCCTGCCCCCCCCTCCCCGCAGTCGTTGGACATAGGTTTGCGAGTGCCGGAGAGTTCCAGATGGCGGTGAAGTATTTTACAGATGCAATTAAGTACAACCCCACAGAATATAAGTAAGAGCTTTAAACGCAACTCAACTGATGGAGACCGGGCCACCTCCACCGTGTTCACGCCTTCCACCATTTCCGCCGCAGGTTGTTTGGGAATCGTTCCTTCTGCTTTGAAAAGATGCAAGAATACGAGAAGGCGCTGACCGACGCGGAGCTGTGCCTCAGCATGTGTCCCGGCTGGGTTAAAGGCCTTTACAGGAGGGGCCGAGCCTTGGCAGGTCTTAAGGTAAGCGTGGACGGCGAGGGTGGAGAGAACACACACACTCTCGAGCAGCGTCGGACGGGTCCGAGTCCCGCTCTAGTGCTCTCAATGCTTTTTTTTTTTTTTTAAACTGATTGTCCATATTTATTGTAGTAAAAATAACGGCCCTGCTCTTTTTGAACTTTAACCCCTGAATCTTGGCGTAGGCCCGAACTGTGTGTCCTGTCAGTACAGCCCCGAGCGCGCCGCTTGCCGTGCCAAAGTCCCTTTTTCGTCCGGGCGTGCGTCTTTCGGTTTGACTTTGCCCTCGTTGCGACACCGCTGAATTAATCCCACGCGCCGCTGAGCCGCGCAGGCTGGCGTCGTTTACCCAGAGTTGTTTTTTGACGAGATGTTTCCATTAGCGTTTGTCAGCGGGCTGATTAGCACAGCCGGCCCCAACTTTTGATTTAGTTCCGAAGCGGCGGCGGCGGCGGCAGAGCTCATCTTTGTTCCCCTTCCTTCCGGCAGAGGTATGAGGAAGCTTCGCGGGCCTTCCAGGAAGTCCTGGAGCTGAACGGCTCGTCCGCCGAAGCCGCCCAGGAGCTGATGCGCGTGCAGATACTGCAGCTCACGGTGCGCACCCAAACACTGCAAAAGCAAAAGTAAAGAGATTGCTGTGGGCGGCCGCTTCAGATGCATTTAAACGCGGCCACACGAGCACATAAGAGCCGAAAATCAGACAGACTTTTAAAGTGCACCAGACTGATGATCATTCACTGAAGGCGTTTTTTTTTTTTTTTTTTTAAATTTCCAGGAGTACGGCTTCACTCGGGAGCAGAGCTCGAACGCTTTAATCATTCACGGCACGGTCAGCAAAGCGCTGGAGGTGCTGACGACTCTGAAACAGCCGAGTGAGTGACTTTGTTTTGTGTCCCCGACAAGCGGCGCTTTCAAACGTCCTCTTAGGTCGCAGTTTCTCCATCAGAGTCGGACCTCTTTTAACTCGCTTCCGCAGCCTCAGTTAGCACATCTGTTCTGTTTTGTTTTGTTTTTCCACAAAATGAGCCAGCCACTTTTTGTGTGCCGAGGAGCCACTCAGAATGACGCCCCGCTTGCTCTTTTAAGGAGAAAACGCCAACGGAACCGCTTCCTTAGAACCCGGTCTTCCCCAGTCCCAGATTTTTGCGAAAATACCAGTGAAGAGTAAACCTTCAGGGCCAGTCCAGAATACGCCAAGTCCCCAGATTCAGCCCCACCCCACCGCCAAGACCGCCGGTCAGGATGATCGACGAAAACCGTGAGTACAAGATTCAGTTAAATGCCGGCGTGGTTTTTAATCGTGGTTTTAAAGTAATTTCATACAGCCAATTTAATACTCGGAGCTTGGGGAGCGTTCAGCACGTGAAGCACGAGCCAAATCTGCGTGAGCAGGTGCGAGTCCTGATCATGTGACATCATCCTGGTGGAAGCAGAGCTGCCCTGCATCAGGGCCGGTGGGCCCGGGTCCTCCGCAAATCTCGGCAAATCTGAGAATAATCGGCGACTGCGTTTAACATTTAGAAGACAAACGCAGACAAATGAAAGTTCGGTGCAACTCTTCAGTTCATTCTAAACGCTGACAAGTATCGCAAACAGGCTGGCTCTTGATCTCGGACGCACCCTTTCGCTCATTTCGGGAACTTTCTGCTGTGAAACTCCCCATGACCTCGGCAGCTAGCCAATCACGACCGTCCCTCTTACAGCTTTTCTTTTCCACTCTTAACGGTGGAAGGAAAACTGGCCTCACGATCAGGACTTTTAGTTATCACATACACAATACTGGCCCCCCCGGTATCCATCACATGCACAAATTATTATCGTCAATCACATCCCCCGAAATCATGAAACGACGTCCCGTGAGCTGCTCCTGGCGCTCGCGCGCCCGCAGCGGTCATGATGGCCTCGCGTACGAGCCGCTGACGCAAACGCAGCAGCAGCAGACGGCTGCCCGTAGAGTTGTGAGGCGGTTAATTAGTGTCGAGCCCATGAAGAACGAGGCGGGCGCGCTTGATTGGCCTCGCACGCGCGCGGCCAATCGGGACGGCGGGCGCTGATTGTCAGGCCAGCGGCGACACTTTAACACCCCCCCGCCCGCCCCTCCTCCCCACTTCTCTCACACACACAATGCAGCTAACTATGAGCGTCGTTTGTCATAAATTGCTTCCGTGCGGTTGAATATCGCATCACTTCATATGTTAACAGCCCTGAAAGTAACAATATGACGGATGAGTTGGCTATTAAATGACACTTTTGGTCAAGTCAGTGCCGTGTGCCGTTTACATCAAAACCAATGGGTGACAATAATCTGATATATAGAGGTCAATGCAAAGTCAGTTATATGGTCTTAATATTAGGCAGCGTAAATTAAGTTTTTAATTGGAAGAATTCTCTCAGCTCTCATATTGGACAAGTTAATTAAGTGCCCGACGTGCAGTTTGCTCATGGTTATTAGTATCATCATTGACTAATTGACATTGCTGCACTTTTTCAATCAGACTGTTTTCCATGAGACCAAAAAAAAAAAAAAAAATCATTGAGTTCCTTCATGCGGTTGAAGCTTCTGAGTTATGAACGGCGGTCCGCCGAGGCCACAGCACGACTCAGCATCCGCCGCGCCGCACATCATTTTTGACGCCGAGGCAAAACTCACGAGTCCCCAAATCTTGCCTCCCACCAGGGAACTGTTCCCAGTCTGGGTGGGAAACCTGGTGAACCCGGTGACCGAGTCCAGCGTCCTGGAGCTGTTCAGCAAGTAAGACGGCGTCCGCCCGGTCATGGCAACGGCGAGTCGTGTTCATCGACAAGCGGTTAAAAATAAGCCGTTGAAATCTGGGTTTTTTTGTTTGTTTTTTCTCTCTCTCCCCGGCATGTGCGCCGCCGCTGACGTGTGCGTCCCCCCGGGCAGGGTCGGGCCGGTCCACAGCGTCAAGCTGCTGTCCCACTCGCGCTGCGCCTTTGTCAACTTTACAAAACAGGAATGCTGCGATGACGCAATCCGACGATTTCACGTAAGCAGCCGCCAGCGCGCACGCACCCCCCC
>CAAKHG010002482.1:1492-11757 GCA_901007715.1 Dactylopterus volitans
GTCATCTGGTAAGCAGCACACAGGATACATTGCAGGCATTGCACTCAAAAAATCTCTAAATAACTTTATTTATATCACAGTCCGTCTCTTTCTCTCCTCTTTTGCTTCCTTTACACTGCAAAATGTACAAAATCCTACCAAGCGTATCTATTTCTGTTATTTCTATGTCTACTGAAGTTTCAATGGACACGTTTTTTTTTTTTTCTGTATTTCATCGTTTTTAGCAAATGTTGCAAAGTAAATTTTGATTGCACGATATATTTTCTACAGGTTAATAATGTTTAAAGTGGTTCCCTATAAACCTCGCTTTTACTTCACAATGGTGGCAGATAATTCAATATACTGCATGTTCATGAAAGAAGACTGACGTTACCAGTAGTCACCACTCAAAGCCAGGAAACAAACCAGCAACTCCCATTTACTTTATAAAGACAGGTTAAACCAAAAGTCTTATTTATTTTCACTAGAATTTAACATTTCAGAAAGATACAGGGAGTTTTTAGCATTATATTTTAAGAAAAACTGAATTTTCACTTGTTCCAATGAAAGGCTATTTCACTCATTACAAATAAAAGAAGGTGTTTTTCTTTTACTTATGATGCAGTGTAGTTTCTCCGGGTTCTTAAGCTTGTTCAGTTTAACCATTTACAACTTCCCACATCTGTCCCCTTTCCTATCCCTCTATAGTTTCATAGGCATTTTCGGCTGGATTCATGTCGTATCGTGTTACCTTCAGACTGAGGCAGGCTAGCTGTCTCCTCCGGTTTCAAGTCTATTTGCTAAGCTAGCAGACCGTTTGCTGATGTGAGAGTGGTATCAATCTGCTCACGTAGTTCCCTGCTATTTACGCAGCACATCTCCCAAAAATGTCAAACTGTTCTTTTCACAGCCGCAGATGGTAAGAAAAATGCAAATGAAACCTTTTTCTGTTTAAAATATCTACGTTCTACCCCCGTGCAGGAGCTGATTCCAGAGTTCTACTACCTCCCGGAGATGTTTGTCAACGCCAACAGTTACAACCTGGGAGTGATGGAGGACGGCACCGTGGTCTCTGACGTGGAGCTGCCACCCTGGGCTAAGACCCCCGAGGAGTTTGTGCGAATCAATCGCCAGGTAGGACGCATGAACGGATGCAGAGGACCTCAACGAGAGAGTTGTTGACAAACGGTTCAAGCAGAAAACCCGAGTAGTCCTGATGTGCGGACTTCTTCCCTTTCAAATCCCTTTCAAATCCCTGCACAGGCCCAACAAACTGAACTTGTGTCAGAGGTCTCGTCCCTCCCCAGCTTCATGGGGAATCTTAATTCAAAGAGACAGTGTTATTTCCTGACCGGCCCACACGTCTTCCTGCTGCCTGAGCCTCCCTCTCCTCCGACATGCCCCAGCTCTCGGATTTCTGTGTTTGCAAAGTGATCTTTACACGTATCTAGTCCGTGCGCCTATGCGGCCGTGCGGGGAAACAATTTATTATCCTGTTCCCGATCTCCTCCTCTTACTTGCTCGGCCCAAAGCAGAAATATTCCGGGTGCACTCGTATCAGGCGTTGTCAGGCCTGCTGTCATATTTACGCCGCCGACGTTTTCTCCTCTTCCATGAGAGCAAGCTCTCCCGATTAGATCGGATTTTATCGCTCTGTTGTTGAAGGTCAGGAGCACCAGATAGGTTTTGCTCTTTCTGTTCTGTTTTTGCCTCAATAGCCTCGTTATTGGTACAGTTAGACCTTCAACTTCAAAAAAAGTTTAGTATTTTGACACTTACCAGGCTTTCGTAAATAAAATGTTGCCCATGAGTGTTGTCTGGATAACCAGGATGACATGAAAGAAGAATTATCCTCTTTTTTCTTTTCTTTTTTTTTTAGCATTAAGGTAAAAGCAGAAGTAATCCCTATGCGATGTGTGCCCATATGTGATGGGCGCTGATGAGGCTCGGTGGGTGGGTGTTAACCAGACTGCTGATATGACCAGGCTCCTATCATTTATCACGCACCCCGCTCCCTTCGGCTGTCAGCACGGTCTCGGTACCAAGGTGAATTCAACAGGGGGGGAGCTTGTAGTCGTGGGCGACGTGCGGCCTTTTCCGCGTTGCACCCAGTGAGGCCGCCGTCGCCTTCCGTTCAATTTGTGGCGGGAAGGAGGCAAACCGGCTGCGGTTTTTGCTAGTTACCGGTTGGTCCGCGTCCGTGTAGCGATGAGGTAATTGACTGACAAACACACTCTCTGCACAGCTCTGTGAATGTAAATATTTGGGGGCTTTTTTTCTGTTTATCAGGCTGCCTCTGCCAACGCTGGTCTGCCTGCTTGTTTGTTAGTTCGCAGGATTACTCATAAAGTTATGAATGGATGATCTGGAGCCAGGATGTTTTTAATTTATTTTTAAGGTTGTGATGTTGTGACATTTTTGCCTAGAGCCAAAAGGTTGGGGTAATCTTCTGCAGGGGATTGGTCAGCTTTGATGGAAGTTGGCGCTCTCTGGTTGCTTGTAGTATTTTTTTTTTAATTTCATGTCAACTGATTACCTTTTTTTTTTGGGACTATTGAGAAGACAAACAAAGTTTTGCGATCTCAGAGCTTTCTGACTTTCAGTACAAAAACAATGATTTATCAGAGTAAACAGATTGACGATAACAATAGTTGCATCTTTTTTTTGTTGTTTCTACTGCAGTCAATGTAACTGGCATCTCTCTGAAGAGTGAGATGGCTGATCTCCTGAGTCATTTTCGTCTAAAGCGCATACTTATATAGAAATACAGTTAATTTGGATAGCATACAAAAATCACTGAAAACACTAACACATGGTTCCAGCCGATGATATTAATGCCCTTTGTGCAGCACAAAGCAGCTTTTCATAGGTGGTTTAAGTGTGCAGTATCGCCTACCTCTGCTCCCTCAATTTCCTCTGCTCCTTCCCTCTGTGGCCAATTTAGCACTGCAGAGGCATTTTGGACTTATCTAATTGGTCTTCACACATGCACAGCTACCCGGTACTTACAGCTTCCAGGCTGACAGAAGTCCAGGCTGCAGTTTCTTACTCCACTGTGCGCAAATTGAGATATTGATCCAGCATGCAGTGGAGCCCAGCAGGCGGGTGGAAGCGCACAGAAATATAACAAGCTCAGTAAGACACAGGCTTTCAGAGGTTTCACTGCCCATGTGCGATCTCAGGATACGTTAGCTTTCAATATTGTTGTCCACAACAATCACTTTTATTCGTGCGAAGCAGAGGAGCCCGCAAATGTTCTTTGTACCTGTTTGGACCAGTTCACCTTATCTCACGCTAGTTTCACCATTTTCAGGAGACAGCCCCTTCAAACGCATGCTGGGAGAATCAGAGAGGGTGCGGAGAAAGAGTAAAGGAAATAATGGGCCGAGGATGAGGTAGAGATGGGGATGTGTGGGTGGACAGGTCTCTGGTAGTGACAGATAGCTGGCATTAGAAGGTGTCAGCTGGCAACTGAGGTACCATTGGGAGAGAGATGAGCACGGCGGAGAGGAGAGACGAAGAGTGAAGGACTTAATGGGCTGTTTGGCTCTCTTTAGCTTGTCTGCTGCTAATCGCCTCGCAACACAAGGGTAGACAGCAGGAGAGAACACGCCAATGCTCGCACACGCTCGCAGACACACACACGCGCGCGCGCGCGCCTGCTGTCTCCACTCTGGTTATGAGGCCTAGATGATTAACAGCTAATTAGAGTCCAATCTGGAAAGGCCATTAAAAGCCTCTCATGGTAAAGGATCGTGCCGCTGCGCAGAGCGAAGGCTTGCCTTTTGTTGTTGCCAGCGCTCTATGGACTAATAAAAAAAAAAAAAAATACAGCATAAAACATCACGTCAAACTGTGGCTCGGTTTACATCGCTCTGCTGTTAGAAGTAACCCAATTAATCACTATGGCAACAGATTGAAAGCTGAGGAGTAGAACTCGACGGACCTGGTGGAGAAAAGGCAGCTCAGCTTCAGTGCACTTAGTTGCACTGCAGCGCTCGCTTGCATCGGCACACTCCCTTTTGTGCATTGCACACGTGCACACGCGCGCGCACGCACACACACGCGCACATATTGCAAAGACAGTGGGGTCTTGAAGCAGCATGCTGCAGAGATCAGGGGCTGCTTGTTGTTTTTACCAGGAGGTCGAAAGAGAGGTTAAGAACTTGATCCCTCCTCCACCAGATAGCTACATGTCTCTGGGCACCGTCAGCCTCTCTGACATTCCACTATATATGACTGCATCGCACTTCTCGGGTCTGCTTACCATTGCCACGATAGCAGGTGTGTGTGTGTTCTCGTGCACATTTGTGTGTGTGTGTGTGTATTTGCGTGCACGATGTTTACCTGTGCTGTCATGTGTCCAGGCTTCACTGCAGCTGCTGACATGGAGCAGCCTGAACCCCGTTGTGCTAAAGTGGCCATTTCCCATCGGGAACGTCTATAATGACGACGCTGATGAAAAAGCAGCTTTGATTATCCAAATTTGATTAAAAGCAGGAATAAGAATTAACTTACTCATTTTGGTTCTTGATCATGATGAGACCAAAATCATTGTTTGTTGTTTTATTCGTATGGCTTTAGCTTGGCTTATCTGCGCGCTTTCATTCCTAACCCTGATTTGTCTTGACAGCCAGAGGTATGGATGGTAAAAATGGGGTTTCCATGAGAAGAGCGGATACCATTTCAGTTGAACCCATTAGAAATCTACAGAGCCCATTTGCTGCTCCATAGGTTCAGATGTTTGCTTCCCTTCAGTCATCTGTGCTCTCGCAGTGCCGCTGACAGACCAGCAAACCACACACATGGGAGAGACGAGCAGCACATTACTCTCGGCATTTTTCTCCTTTAGAAGGCATTTGTTCACTCGCGGCAGTGACAGAGACATCAGCTAAACTGCCCTCACAGACGGAGAGGAAAAACTTGGCTTTTGGCGAATGGGCAAAGCCACTTGAGTGATGGGTCAAATGCTGGCGCTTTGAGAGTTGAGTACTCTTACTGCAAGTAACAAAAACAGTACGAGACAACTCTGCTCGGTAAAGACATTAGACACCAAGGTTCCTTTTTTTTTTTTTTCCCCAAGCTAAACGTTATAACCATCTTGTTGTCCAGTGTGTTTTGCATCAAGCATTGTTCTTGTTTGTTTTTGCTGTTAAGGCTTTCTATTGGAGAATTTGCATGCACCTTGTTCACCTGCACTGCACCTTGAGCGGCCATGATCAATGGCTGTAATTAATGTGTGCAACTTTATAATTTATAATCATCAGCAACAGTCATCTGCAAAAGTTATTTGTAGTTCAAAGTAACACTTTTGCAAAGAATGCCGCGTATAAATATATCCAAATTACAGTTTATATTAATTTAAGCTGGATGTCGATTACTGAGAACTCCTCTTTTTAACACTTTTCTCTCCATTTCACGGCCTACCTCATGTATAATTTGTTAATGTGTCACTTAATTCTTAAACCCAAATTTGAACACCAAATTCTCTGGCCAATTAAAAGGGTGTTTTTTTTGTTTTGTTTTTTTCAAGCTCTTGTTTTGTTTAGGTTAAGCGCAAATTAATCCAACATCAATAGTTACTGATGTGAGGCAGGTGGCTGTACACTAGGTGACTAGTAAAACCTGATGAAGAGCCATGTCGGACACATAATTTAGTTTTTTTTTTTTTTTTTTTTTTTTTGCATAGTTGCACATCATAGATAAACAGTAGAAAGACACTAATCATGCCTTGCATGATTAGCTGTCTATTATGGCTGAGTGTTTTGTCGTGCGCCTGCATTTGTTTTGAACCTCACCAGTCACAAACTACAAACTGCAGTTTAAGATCAAGCAGTGTCTTGAGTTCATCGATACAGGAAGATCATTACTCCCTTAACACTTAACGCTAAATGCTGTTTCCTTTTATAATGGTAAACAGGCTGCATTTACGTCAGGCTTTTTTGTCCAGTCCTCGCGGCACCTCACACTTACAGTTGCCTTCACCCATTCACACACGCTTGCACGTCAGGAGCAACCCAGGGCTCAGCGTCTGGGCTCGCTTCAGCAACGTTTCTGGCAAAACTGATGATTGAAGCTTCCAACTACTCGACTATTAGACGGCCTCTCTACCACCTGAGCCAGGTTTTGAAAGTTTCAATTCAGATACCCTTCCACTTTTCCCTCTTGGAGTTAGTTCTGAAGTCTGATGATGATGATCTGCTTCTACAGCTTTGGAACCATGATGACCACAGTGGTATACATTCCTACTGAGCGCTCGGTGCTAACAGACAAAGGTCGTATTAACGTGATCTCACTTACCGCCTGAACAGTCATACACCCGCACCATGTGACAGTCCTTGAGGTTTGTCAGCTTCATATGTTGACAGCCCCTTAATCTCAAACCTACATCATGGCCGACAAGTCCATTATCTTTTCAGGTATTAAGAGCAAATGAGCAGATATTTTGAGAGCTAAATCTGCATGAGATGATCCTCTAGAGTTGGCGTTGTGGTTGGTGCTCTATAAAAAAAATTATGCGTCATTCTTATCCAGGGGCTGCGTATGTGTGTCTGTGTAATGTGCAATGAAAGCAGGTCTCATGCTTTTTTTCCCACAGACATGCCAGGCAGGCATGATAGCCCCCAACCCCCTTCCCTACCCCCCCTACCCGGTCCAGACCGCCAGCTACTCAAAGTCAAAGATCATGGCTGTTTATATTCACCTCTCATCCACACGGCACTCTCTGATCAGACACCCGCTGGGACTCGCATAATGTCATTCCCACCAGCCTCCATGTCTTATTCTCGCTGGAACTCCGTGGGGATGGATGTGTGAGCTGAGGTGAACCACTGCGAGGGCCAGTCACTAACCACTAAGATTCCCCCCTTACGCGCTTGGAAATGACTGAGTGAGTGAAAATCTTGAAGCCGTCCAGCCCAGCGTGGCCTCGTGCAGCAGAACACAGTTTAGCATGTTAGCCCTACACTAATCTATTCCCCTGGTGTGTCCACTGAAAGCCTGTTGTGGGATGGGAACTAGCACGTGGGATGGGTTTTTCGGGGAGAGCGGGGGGGGTTATCTGGCTAATGTCAGGCACCGCTCACTGTAGGGGTATTGTCGTACATAAGGGCAGACATGTTTACTGTGTGCACAGTGTTTTACGAGCTGTCCCCCCTTCTTCTTCACCCCCACCCCCCCCACTTTTCTCTGTCCCTCTCCCCCTCCTCTTCTTCGTCCTCCTCTTTTATGACGTAATGGAGGGGGCTGATGAGAGCCTGAGAAATGGGATGATCTACTGCTGCTGACATACTCACTCACTAATGTTGTCCTTCTCCTTTTTTTTCCTACACTCCTCCATTCTATCGTTTCGCATCTGCCAAAATCTACCGAGATGCTCTCCGCAGCGCGGCACATCCTTCACTCCGGCACTTTCTCTCTCTCTCTCTCTCTGCTTTGAAACTCCTAAACATGTGTGTATATGTGTTGTCATCTCGGCCTCCGTTAAAAGACCAGCCGTCTTTTTGCCCCAAACGTGAGCAGCAATTGTTTTCATTTATTATTTTGCAAGCGGGCACAGAAACACACATCATCACCAAGACACCTAATTTATTACTGGCTATCACACTGCAGAGATGTAAGAGTTGAAAATATGGTTTGTAGGGTACATTGAAATAGAAATGAGATCATGATAGATGTTGGACGATTGTCTGCAAAATAAAACTTCAACCTAGTGACCTTCAGAGCTTTTAATTTTAGCTCTCACTCATAAAGAATTTGGACGGCATAAATGAGTGGATGTAATAAGACTGTACCATCCCAATATGATTCCACAAATCATTTAATAATCAGTTCACTCGGAGGGCAAAGGCCTTCGCCAAAGTCCATGTAGTATTTGTCAGATAAAGTTACAACATCAAGGCATAAAATAGATGTAGATGAAGAGAATAGATAATATATTTGGAGATGGCAGTTGATATCGTTGCTATTATTGTGCTTATTTCTTGCATTTGCCTTTGAAGGGACGGGGACATTTACTGCCTCTCTCATCCTCCTTCGAGTTCTGTCAGTGCACATGTGGACGCAACCGCAGAAACACACACTAACAAGCTCCAGCTCCAACCACCCCGGCGTCCTAATAACCTCCCCTCGAAAGGCTCGCTACACTCAAGCGGATCAGCCGAGTCATTCATCCTAATCATCTGCTCGCTGAGAGGCCTCCACACCTTGAGACCGACAGAGAAGCCGTCCGGCCCGCCAGCCGGCTGCCATAATCGTGCGAGACAACGATGCTCCTCGCGGCAGCTATCCAAATATCCCCTCATTCCGCTTGCTTTAAAGCCTTTCTCAGTGGTCCTGTGTTTAATTAGCTCTGACTGTTTGCTTAGCTTGCGTGCGCTTGATCTTATTGTGGATGTGTCTTTTGACAGTGGCGATGTATTTGCTCGCTTGTTAGACTTTCTGCGGCCAGGCGGGCAGATGCCTGGATTCTCTTCAGGTTTTTGTTGGCAGTTATTATCGTGGACAATTGTGCAATTGCTGTTTTATTATTATTTTTCGGCGGACTGTCTTTGATAGTAGAGGTATTTTCTTTATAATTTGAAAAAAAAAGAAAAGAGAAATAATCTGTCTACCTTCCCACATTTAGGGATTGCAATTATTCTTCCTGTGACATCATGCTGCTTGTCGTTTTTACCAGTCGCTGAAACTCAAGAAAGCAACAACCACAGCGTTATTGTCATCTGAGTTTGAGCTGCCATCACTTGTTTCACCCATTTACTTCTCAATCAGGATTGTTTACTCATCGTCTGTGCTGTAAATTGCACCACTTAGTGCACTTTTGCAGTCCACGCCATGCCATTTGTCTGACTAGGCCAAATCCACCATGACATGTTTGTTTTGGAGAGATACTTTCCCCAATCACTGCTCATTCTGCCTCTTTTCACTCCATAACTTGATATTCTTTCTTTTCAAGTGGGCGAGGGATAACGAGAGAGATGGGAGTAGAGAGTTTCGTGTTCCACTTGCCAGCGACTGCCTCTGTTGACCCATAGCCAGAACTCTCACAGTTGTGACCCATCTAATTAGCAGAGCAGGAAGGGGTCGGTGGGGGCGAAGTAACACACACAACCCATCTGGGGCTCTCGTGGTGTGTGTGAATATGAGAATAAAGGAAATGGTCTGTTAGCTTCACGGCTGCTCTGAGGTTCTCATTCCTTACGTCACCCGTTGCTTTTTTTTTTTCCTCTTTCCTCCTCCATGTTGGGGGGCCCCCCTCTCTCATGGCTGGCCACAGGCTTCCTCTGCTTGCTTCAAAATGACAATCGGCTTCTCATTTACAGCGAGCTAATAAGCCCTTTAATCAGAGCACTCGTCAACCTCGGGGCAAGGCAACTCCAGCCGAGTTGATCCAAAGGATCAGATGACTATAGAAAGAAAGAAAAAGGGTCACTAAGAGTCAAAGAGTAAGATGAAGGGAAAACGAGGAGTGCTATTGAATATGGAGGAAAAATGGAGTCAGAAGGCAGGGTAAACATTGATGCAAAGGATGTTTTGAATATTTGCAAACAGAGATTCAACAAAATGCATAATACGAATACAATATGTGCAAACAAGTGGGACCCATGTACTTTTTTTTTTTTTTTTTTAATTTCTGCAGTTTTGCGGTTCAGCAGCATAAACTTCTTCCGTGACATTACGCCAAATGTATCACCGTATCACTTACTGAAGGAAGTTTACAGGATGTCGTGATTAGCTCGGTCTTGAACAGACTTTTTAGTACATAAAGCCCCGAGAAACTGTTTTATTTACCTAGAATCGATACCCAAAGAAAAACATTTTGAGACAAATACACAGCATAGAACATGTGCGTCCAATTACACACCCACACCATCAGTGACATGTGTGCATACATGCGCATGGGCTCACATTACTGTTGGCATGCAAATGAGTGGATTGATTTGTTAAGTGACATTTTAACATCCTTACAGACAGCTCTCTATAAGTCCTTAAAAGGGTTTTTTAGGGCCAGTGAGGGTAGGAGGAAAGCGTTCAGTGTCACCTCGTTAAGGCAAAAGTGAAATCCAGCTCAATCCGGACCATAAAGCAAACCGCAAAACCACAGCGAGGCACAGAAATGTCACTGATACTGCAGGCCCAGCCTCGCACTTGCAGTTCTCAGCAGAGGGGGGGGAAGAAAGAAAAAAAAAACTCCAAGAAGTGAGGCAAAAAGAAGAGATTAAAGAGGGAAAAGGAGGAGAAAGAGAGGAAGGAAAGGGAGAGAATAAAGAGGGAAAAGGAGGAAGAAG
>CAAKHG010002484.1:23720-49892 GCA_901007715.1 Dactylopterus volitans
GCTTGCATTTCGGATTAACCCCATCTTGTACCATTTCAATGGTTGAGCTTGGGACACACGCACACACGCGCACACGCGCACACACGCACACGCGCACACACACACACACACACACACACACATACATACATACACACACACACACACACACACACACACACACACACACACACACACACACACACACACACACACACACACACACACACACACACACACACACACACACACACACAAAAACACACACACAAATCCAAATTACGTGCCTGAAGACACAACAATAGAATTTCGACGGGTTGAGTTCTGCGAGGAAATGAACGCTTTTTCTGGCCCGTCCATCATGAATAATTGCAATCTTGTGCCTCCATCAGTGGAGATGCGTCTGAAGGGGAGCACTTCGTCCTGCTCACCTTGCCACAGCAGCAATTGTGGGGTGGGGTTGGCTGGGGCGGGCGCTTCCTCTTTGAAGTGAGGAGATGGTCTGAGGAGCACCATCACAGGTTTGGTTTTACAAGCGGGATCCAAATCAAAGCAATTACTCCATAATGTGCTCCATAAACTTGAAAGAGAGGGCCACTGAGGGGGAAAATGGCAGAAATACATTTACATGTTCATAGCTTTAAAGGGAGTTCAAGCCATATTAAAGAGAAAATGAAACTGGCAAGCCATAGCTCAGGGACAGCATCTTAAACCTGTAAACCCGTAGCCACACTGCATGCGCGCACACACAACACACACAACACAGGCAGATATATTGGTTTCTGATAGAAACCACAGGGGGTCTGCATCTGACAAAATGGATTCAAACAATCCACTCTGCCATTTAGCGAGGTTAATTGGTTGGCCTGGTGCCAAAGTTTTCCCACAAGAGCTGAAGCTGGAGTCTGCACTATATGGCATACTTTAAGCAATTTCTAAGAATGCCTAAACAATGTTGTCCGGCAGCTTTTAGACACTCCGCACAAAGTCTGGCCACAAATATGCACCTATTGAAGTATATAAGGGGAAGGTCACTCGGCTGAAATGGTCCTATGATGTCCAACTACATCAGAGATCATTCACCGATAACTCTGTTACTGCGAAGCAGAGCACTGTACTGCCGTAGGAACACAGTAGGTCTGTGCCGGAGCACAGCTGTAATTCTTAACAAGCACTGAGTGATGGCCAAATAGAGGCTGTTTCCTTTCTTTGACCCCACCTAGTCCACTGGCTAAATGCAGCCATAAACAAGACAGACCTAATAATGATGACAGGGCCAGCCAACGACAGCCAGGCATCTTGCTGCAAAGCCTGACTCCTGGAAGACTGTAAAATCCAAAATAGTTACAATAAAGAATGTAAAAGCGTGTAAGTATGATTAGTTGTGCTACGTAGATGTGAACCAAGTGAGATTTACTCCACAGTTGTGCTACACATGCTGCACGATGAGGAGACTGTAAAACTCTTCCCCTATGATTTTAACAACTGTAGACACATACACATCCTCACCCGGGTCCTACCAAGTTTCTACAGATACATACGTAACAAAACTCCCTCACAAAAGGTATTACATTTCCCCTAACCTAAGCGCTCAACCATACAATGAAAACCATAACCGATCGGGGCCACATCTCATCCATGCCCCCATTCTGGACTGGACCTTATCTGCAGGGAAACAGATTTCAGCTGGGGCTTGTCCGCATGCAGGAGACCAGTGTGCTGACGGCGGCCTCTCAGGGCTTAACCTGGGTTTACTGCACCTCCTCTTCCCAAGCAGACAGTTCCCATCTCTCAGCACCAGCTCTAGCCTCAGCAGTGGACCTTACACAAGGCAAGACACTAGCTCTGCACAAAGGGGTATTTACAGAGGCTGTCAAGTTATTAAACTTTAATCCCACTAAGAAGAGAATATTCTGACAATGAATTATAGATGACACAGGTTAGAGTCTCCTATATGACCTCCATTCTGCCAAACCTACCACGTTGGGTTTTAATAAACTGTATTATCAACTGAGAGAGGATGCTGCCTGCACCAAAATGGGGTTTCATTTATATCATATATATATATATATATATATATATATGTGTGTGTGTGTTAAAAAAAAAAAAGGGGAAGCAGCATGAAGTGAAATCTAATCCTGAAGTGAATTACAGCTGCGGGGGGGTCAGGCTCTGGCTAAATCTGTGTGCAAGAGTGTTTCTTTAGCAGTCATGAGAACTGTGGTGCTAATTCAGTCACAGCAGCTCATCAGCGACCTGACATTTTTTTTTTTGTTTAGTCTTATGGGAGTTTAATAGGATTGCCACTTTCCCATCTGTCAAAAACTGGCAACAGACAGTTTTTCAAATTCAGTAGAGACCAATTGTCCTTCCTTGAAATTATTTCATCAGTTTACCCCTGAGATGAGAAATACAGGCTGTCCTCTTGACAACCCCATACAATGTGATTCATTTTTGGAAATTTTAAATGAGAAAATGCTTGTTGGAGGTGATCAGTTTAGAATTGCAATGACCATGTAACCCACTGGTTTACTCCTCATAAGTTAAATATGGATGATTTTCCCATTACAAACTACACAGGCAAATCAACTGAAAATTACCCTTTGCGTAACTAAGCATCCAAAGTGGTAATGTAGATGTTGATGTAGTAGATGATGTAAAATTCACCAAAATAAATTCAAATTATGGCCTAAATACAGATTTTAACTGCTATGTAGCTCTTTTGCTGAACAAATCTGTATAAAACCCCCAAAACCGAAGCCAAGTGTTATATTTGATATGAAAACAAACATTCCTGCCCAAAGTTAACCAACATAGCTCTATCACTCAGTAAATCTATTGTAAATCACTATGAACCGACTAATTTTGGTTATGCATTGCATTGTCAGAAAAACATACTTTGTGGTTTAGAACCATGCACTTAGCAGATGGACCATATGCATATCTGTCACATTTAGGCCACAGCGCTGAGGTCAGTGTGTTTCCTGCGTGACCTGGAGCTGGGGTGACTTCCTGTATCACGTGGCTATCTCATGCAGTCCAGACTGGGGGCCTCTCATTACAGCCTGGAATCCTGCTTCTAAATTGTAGGGCACGGATGTTGACTCCCTGATTCTGAGTAATGGGATCCAGGGTCATCATTATCAAGTACACAGGACCTACATCATGGAAGCTTTTACGGTCTTCAAACAGCTGCTTTTCACCCCCAAAAACCGCATTCCACTCCCATCCCCTTCGTCAAGACTCCCTCCCCCACCGTGCTAATCCCAGCCAGTTGAGGAGCCTTGTATTTATGGAAAAGGCCTGAAGTAAACATCTTGCAGCTGTAGCCTCGCTGAGAAGGAGACAGGCCGTGAAAACCTATTGTAATACTTGTGACCTCGCTCTCTACCTGAGGAGTCAAAAATAGCCCCGCATTTGGAGGACCAGAATGGGCGCTCATACTGTTTGACGCCCCCCGCCAGTCCACTGACTCAATTTACAGGAAAACAAAAACATAAAAAAAAAGAAAAAGGAGAAATGGATATGCGGGTCGTACATGAGCACATAAACAAGATGTGATACATGTTTTTCTCTACATGGTGCTTGGAGTTCAGCAAAGAAGATAAATAGTATTGAAGAGGTGCAGGAGGCATAAAGCCTTTGGGGAGCCCGAGGTAGCTGTCATCTGTGGACACGACTATCAGTATGGTAGAGACACACCAATGTGGAAGCAAACACAGTAATTACCTTGTCAGAGAATGGGATTGTGTTTGTGGGTAAATGGCAGGTGGTTATGATAAGTGGTGAGACTATTGTGCCAGCCGGCTCTGCCTAGCCCAGTTAAAGGTAGGAGTCATGCAGCAAAGAAGATTACTATTGCAACTCTGTCTCATAGGCTCCCTATGTGTGGGCCTTGTGCAAAAAAAAAAAAAAGGAAAAAGAGAGGCTTGATAGCTGCCATTATCTTTGTTATATAGTGCATTTAGAGGCAAAGAAAAAAAAAAGAACTTGAGTAGACCTCCCTCCCAATAGAACAAGAGAAGAAACTGCATCAGTAATTGCATTACCCAAAATGCATGTTTGACAAAAAAAAAAGGAAGAAAGAAAAAAAAAAAAGTAGTAGCGTTTCACAGGGCTTATAATTGTACAATTTCCATTTAAATGAGGTTCGCAGAACACTGCTGGGGTCTAAAGTTGCTCGAGCTGTGATAATATGGTGCATAGTAACAAAGGCAGGGAAAATTTTTAACCTTTGAAGAATGACAGCCTTTAAAAGTAAGACAAATACAAAGGGCAGTTTTAATACCAACAGAACCTGGGGCATTTTATGAGGGGTTAGAATATAATTCTTCCTTCATATTATATCACACCGCAGACCTTCAGCTCCTATGGAAAGATAGAGGCAGTTCTAAACAGTGCTTCTCAGGCTATGCTGTATGTGTGAGGCCTGGGCAGAGGGGCTGCTTCAATTGGTTGTGATCCAAACCCCCGAGGGGCCACACCAGAGCGCGATCTTCGGGTCAGCCGAGCAGTGCTCTTTGCTCTCCGTTCTCTGTTGTACTCCTTTCATCCAGTTCTCCCAGCCACTCATTACAGGGGTCCCTCTTCCCTCAGGTGGAAGGAGCCTGTATGTGGCCTTCGACTGTACACACACATGTAGTGTCAGTGCCACCGCGGTGGCGGCAAACCAGGAAGGCGAGAAGGTGCACGGTGGATTAGGTGAGCTGGACTCCGGCAGTGCAGAGAAGTGGCTTCAATCTAAGTGACAGATTTTGGAGGTAATTGCATCTCGACTGGCCTGATTTCCTTATCCAAAAAAAAAAAAAAAAAAAAAAAAAAAAAGCAAGCACAGCACTGCACAGAGCAAATCGAAACCCCGCACCCCGACAATACATTGATTTAATTTGACGTCAGATGGAAAAAGTGTTTAGTATACAAGCATGCACGCAATAATTTCAGGTTTGATGCAGCTGTGGACGTGGGTGCCTTTAAATCGTGCTGAAGATCAAGAGTGCGGGGCGAGCATATAAACTTTATGGTCAATAAATCACGGAAATAACAACTTGGATATGAATGGATTTACATGCCGAAAATAAGGCAAGACTTCCTTTCAAATGAGGTTTAGCATAGAATAGACCAACAATCTCCTTCTGAACATGCAGCAGCACTATCAGCGCTTAGATTTATCACGGCTCCAGTGTAATTGACGCTTTAAATTCACAGAGTCACAAAGGAATTTACAAGGCTGAGCATACTAACACAGAAACTGAGCTTTCTGGATTCATGAAGCTGTCACCATGTTACAGGTCTAATGACTCTTAAACCTGAAAACAAGCACGCCCATTTTGCTGCTTTCAGCAGAACCGTCTGATGGAGAGATTGAAATATAAAGGGGAGGTGATGGGGAAGGAAGCCGTGCAACCAAATGACCATATTGTGAATTTGGAGAGAATTATTACAGACATCACATGTATTATTTATCTCATCAATCATTAAGCATTCCGAATGGGTAATCGAAGTGAGATGTGTAAAACGTCTGTCCTTTGTCAATATTCTGTATCAGAAGACAATAAAACCGCGTTAGCCCACCTCCCCAGTTCTGGCCTTAACGCTGATATTAAAACCGGTGGGGGTTTCATCAGAGCCCAGGGCCCAACAAGCAAGAGAGCACACGCCACAGACCTCCAACGCATTGCTTAGCCACATTACCCAGCACCCACCAACCCAAATTTCATTACTAACTCATTACTGGGTCCAGCTCAGCCGAGAGAGAGCAGCACTGAATCATAAAGTGCTCATTTAGTACCAGATCCAGCCACAGATTAACCTTTATGTTGGCCTGCGGTGCAAGGTAAAAGAATAAAAAAAACAAAGACATACACAAAAAAAAAAAAAATGGTTAATGCACCTATGAATAATTCTTAAGAGTATTGCTGTGTATTTTATATATACACATACACATCTTTATAAAATTCAGGGCGAATTCAAAGAAGACATTTACATTGTAAAAATGCAAACTAAATAAGACGAGATAAACTCACCCGTAACAATATTCTCATACATAAAAAACTGATAAACACCAAATCCACCAGACACTGAGACTTGTATGCGACCATATCCAAATGCTCAAGCATTAAATTCTTTATTCCTAGAATCACGTCAGGGCCATTAGGAGCTCGCTGATTTGTCGGTGTGGAGGCTTTCTGACAATGACGACCGTATCGAGTCACTAGAAACGGCAAGACAGGAGCAAATGGTTGCTTTTTTGAACAGCACTAAAGGAAATAAGGAAGAAAAACTATCTCAGGCTTCAGGGCCAGCCAGTCCTCACCTGCACTCTTCCCTCTGTTATATCTCACCAGCCAACAACACCATTTGTTTCGGTTTCTTAAACAAATCATGTGTCTCAGCAATGAAAGAAAAAAAAAAATGGCATAATTATATTTGTGGACTCACCTAGTTGGGATAAGGTCCACCCAGAGCGTCATCCAGAGGCAAAAAAGAAAGAAAGGATAATTTGCATGTTAGTGGTGCTGCTTGTGCCCTTCAACAACAGAATAACCTGCATGTACGATTGCAGTATTTTTAAGCATTGATAAACTGTAAACAAATCTTTTTTTTTTTTCAGTCCATGGGGCTCCTTTCTAGCAGAGCCGCACAGTAGACCCCCATGACCCTCAGTCTCATAGATCTAAACATTCATTTCAATATGTTAATAGCCACAACACCCATAAAAAGGATTGTGTTTATCTTCAGACCGATGTATGTAAAACGGCATTGATCTCAAATCACTCAACTTTCAACACATAATGTAACACATTCAGAAAGCATGTCCATTAACTATTCGATACCTATTGGGCTTATGAATGATCTATGATGGAATTCTAGAATATACATGACTTCAAATGCTGTATGATTTCCCCCACACACACTTAGACATACTGGTCTCTGCATCTCAAATAGCCAAACAAGATTTTCACACACTGCAGCATCTGGAGTTCAGAGAATGGTGCAATAAATTATAGAAAAAAAATAAAAATAAAATAGAATAAAAAAATAAAAAAATAAAAAAAACACGCATTCGGTGGCAGATTGGTGGGAACAAACAAATCGCTTGTCAACGTGAAGCATCGGAGGAGAATGACCAGATGTGCTAATGCAAACATCGCTACACTCTTCCGGGAAAAATGGCAGCAATTTCGTTTTACTGCAATGGCTTGAACAGCCTACAGATTCCGAGAACAATGTTTAGGGTGAGGTTCAATGGATGCAAAGACATACGTGGGCGCATCATGCCAGCGTGGCCCAGACAACATTAAAGTGTTTTACAGATCCAGCCTCAATCGGGTCTGGATGCTCTGAATGTAGCGCTGATACAGATACCAGTTGTTTTTTTTGTTTGTTTTTTTGCACTGTTCAGATTTTGTTATGGAAAATATATGATAGAAAACAAATGCTTCAAAGTATTTGAATGACCACAAACTCAGTCATAGAATTGTATAAAATTACCTTTAATATGCCCCCCCCCCCTCCCCCCCAGATCAGCAGATAAACATTTGCCTACTGATTGGCTGATAGCAGTCAACAAGGCCAATAGGCAGGGTTCTCTAATCAACAAGCTCATGGATGTAGAACTATTCCGAAAAACGTGATCAAGGACACAAAAAACTTGGACGAGGCACTTTGTCCAAGCCGAAAGAGAACATACAGACTCATTCAAGGACTGACATATCAGCAAAAAAAAAAAAAAATGAAGACACAATCCTCTTTTATATTAGTGGTCATTTCCCATTTCCATTTTTATAGCCAGAAAAGATTTGTTTAAGAGCCACGGTCTGTTCTAATGAGATGTCACTTGATTTAGGGTCAGGCTGCTTGAAGACTACCGTGTTTCACACAGGCTGCGCTGACAGTCAATAGAAATCGATACGGCGATGCAATTATTAATACAGTTCCAGGCAGTTAGATGTGAATGAGACAGATGACATTAGGCCAGATTGATCTGGAGGGAAATGGATTTCATAAAGCGTTCAGTGCCTTCATTATATTCCGCACAATGGAGGATCTCTGGGAGCTCAAAAAGCATGAGTGTTGCAATTTGATGCTTCCTGCTACACAAACATGACGGGAAAATTGCGCTGTCAAATCGGAACGTTGCATCAAAACGCATCGTTACCATACATTGTTAATTTCGCCCGCCGCGTCCCCGTGACCTCCACAGTCTTGCTGCGTTTAAATATTTTACCACGTGCCCGGGCCTCGAGCTGTCTCAAACAATGTTTCGTAATTATCGAGTCAGCTTCCACACAGCAAGACAATAATATGAAAGGTGAATAATGAATGTGTTCCCTCGGCTGGATTTTTTTTTTTTTTTTTTTCCCAGTGAAACAATGCGGTCGATACCGTGCATCCGTCACATGTCTAATGAAGAATGAGGATGTGCTCGGGATGAAGACTGCGAGTCTCAGGTGTGGGTCCCAAATGAATATTCACCCTGCAGACAAGCGCTGCTCCCTGTGGGCCCGAGCCGCTAAATAACAGAGCATTAGTGCTGGCAAACACAGGCAGAGCTCTGCGTTTGGCTGAGGGGGTTTGTTTGAATAACCTCTCACATCTCGGCTCAAGACGCACTAGGCTAATAAAGACTGCTTATTGTCACTAAATCCGTTCAGCTTCATCAACGAGAGTAAGCAATATACCGAGCAATATTTTATTTCTTGTCCCTCTTTCTGTGGAGGAAAAAAAAAGAAAAAAAAAAAAAAGCATTGATTCTTTGAATACATCAAGTCAGCAGTGAACTTCGCAGCCATCATGCAGTCTCTTCCAGTGACCATTGGGCTTGTGTGTCAGGTGTCTGGCGCATGTTTGCATTTAGTCTCTATTAAAGACTGATAATGTGTAATATGGTCATAACGTGTTTTGAGTTGGAGTCAATTATGTAGCTTTTATGAAACACACAAGAGGGGGATTTTGCATCACCACCGAAGAGAAAAGCATTTGCTAACAAATAATAATTTCTATTATTCTTAAATTCCGGCCATTACAAAGTAAAGCACAGATGTGGCAGAGTTGTAAATAAACCAAAAAAAAAAAAAACCCCCAAAAAAAACAAAACAAATTTAACCCTGCTGTACTGGTGCCCTTTATTTATCCTCATGTCAGTGCGGTTATCCACCACGCTGAAAAGCCTAAGGAGGTGTAGGTGAACTGGATGAGGCAGAGTGTCGTCCTGAGAGGTGACAGCAGCTGGTGTGTGAACCAGGCTCTGACTGCTGCTCCGCCTCGGCCAAGCAAAGACAACAGCGAGGCTGCCCCGGCCAGCGAATATGTGCATGTACCGCTTGTACATGCACTCAAAAAAAAAAAAAAAAAAAAGGCAAATCAGTGCTAGTCATAAACACAAACAGACACACATAGTGTATCTGTTGGCTAAATCATGCCCAGATGTTGTTTTTGAAAGGTTTCCTGTAAATGTTTGCAAGCTTCTGGCACTTCCCACGTGTTAATCCAACATTTACTGTAATTTACAACTGGTTAATGAACTTGTTACAACACTGATGCGGCCGGTTACATTGGATATTTTACGAAAGAAGATATTTGTTGGATTAGATAAAATGTCGTGTTTGAAACAAAATCCTATGCCATTTTCTTGTAAATCGATCTCCTTGTGTCGCAACTGAATTATTTTTTTCTGAACAGATTTGAGAGCAATCACAACCCAAACTACATCAAAACTGAACTAATAAAGCTGAAATCCAATGGCTAAAAAGGACATGAACATGCAATAAAGATATTCAAATGTTTATCCTAATTTCTTTATCTGTAAATTACGTGTTTGTGTCGAAGTCAGTGTTAACCATGTATCTTTTTTCCAGCGTAAACGGTAATATTAAAACATGTCGGCTCAAACAAAGGCAGTTTTTATTGAACTAAGTCGGATCTGGCAGCACCAATATTAAAATGAGATGTCTTAATGTCAGCGGAATTCTAATCTAAATGATACCAGAGCTGTAATTGCATATCATAGGCCAAGCTTCACAGATAAGAACAAAAAAAGCTTAACATAGTTTTTAATTTTAATCACCAGTGTCTGACTACGTGTGGAACCGTGCTAATAATTCTTTAATTAACATGTTGACTAGGAATAGCAGAGGGCACCACTCCTCCCCTCCCCCTACTCTGGCTACACCTCATAGGCACACACACACACACGTGCACACACACACAAACACACCGAGATATTGAACACACAAAGAACAGAGCCGTCATTTCAAGGTTTACTTTAACTACAAGCAGCTACGTGTTAAGTAAATTAGGAAACATTCAGGGAATCGGCGTTAAATACAAAGATCTAAGCATACGTTCAGCTGAATCACAGCATGTGGACTTCATTACAGAAAATTAATTAGCTCGCTGGAAAACACTGATCACTGAATCACCGTCAATGCCATCATCACCGACTCGGCTGTGTGTACATGCACACCGCTGGTCAGGCTGAGCATAACAGAAATAACACAAACTGGCAACACGGAGGCTGCATCGCAGCACTTGGCCATGTTGGGGAACACAGCAAAAGGAAGCCATAATTATTGCTTAGATTGGCTGTAGAGCACCCTCCTCCCCCTTTCACACAGTTTCCTCTTCTGTCACTGTGACTCATTTAAAGGTCTTCTTTCAGAGTTGGCCCCTGCCACGGCGCCGGCACGCCGCTTTTCAATCTCCTCCCCTGCTCCCTCTATAGATGGGAGCAGAGAGCGGCTGGTGAAAAGAGATAAAAGTCATGTTGTGAGCGCCTCGCCCTCGCGCTCTACCTTGCCCTGCTCATCCGAGCGCTGGGAGAACAATGGCGGAAGTGGAAGGTAGATTAAAGAAATCAGAGGCTCTCCTTCCGATTACTGCCCGCAAGAAAACCAGTGACTTTTCCCCGCCGAGTGTGATTTCGGCTGCGTACGCGCCATTTCACTCAGCCAGGTACGCAGGACTGCTTGCAGAACTATGTATTGATCACATTTTTTTTTTTCTCCTCTCTCTTTTTACGGTCTTTAATGATAAAACGTGGACCCGGCTGTGAGGCAAGCCCAACAACCCCACCATCCTCCTCCTCCCCCTTCCATGTCTTAATGAAATTAGCTTTTGCCTCAGTAGAAACATCGCCAGTGGCAAAGAGAGGTGACAAAGAAGATAATCTTCAAAGGTTATTCCCTCACTTTTTTGTTCTTATTGCCTTTTCTCTCGCTACGAGTGCAAGTTCATCTCTACCCGGAGGCCATGATCAGAAGATTTCAAGGAGGCTTGAATTACATCAATAAACCATTTTCATATAATTCCAGCACACGAATACATGAAAACTGAATGTTGTGAATAGTATAATTCCTCAATAATCACTTTGATGTTTTTCATATTTCATGATAAGAAGTTATAAGTGATTTGTCATACTGTCTAGTGTCTATGTATTCATGGAAATGAATGCCCCATCTCTGGGAATAACAATGACAGCGGCCAAGGAGTCTTGCAAAAGTCAAAAAAGAAGAAAATGGATAAAGCACATGTGCTGCATCAAAAAGCCCCACAATGCGGACTATTTGCAAATTAAGTAAAAACTATCAATCATCCATCCTTTTCAGTCAATCACTCATGGCAGCTAATCTAAACTGGCAACTTTCCTGACATCAGTGATATCTAAATATACCCGTCCTTCCTCATCAGTATGCTACTGACAGAAAACTTCAACATTTATAGAGCACAGTTAGACTGCTGGAGCGAAAAATATGCATTTAGATTTCATATGGACTTCAAGATCGTTATTTGCCAGACGTACTTGGTTTAAAGCTGTCATCTGGACCAGCAGACAGTCTGATGAGGCCAAATGAAATAGCGGGTGAAAAAAAAAAAAAGAAAATAGAGGGAGCATCAGTGACCATGGCAATTTTTGGCTTTACTTTATTTTGACTATTTCCAACAGGTAGTTATGCTGAAGAGCTGGAATGCTTCTCCAAAGAAGCACACTCCAGTCCCTGCATAAACATTTACGGCAGCCCACATGCCAGCGGAAAGCACACTGAGGAAAACTAAAAATGAAATTGGAAACACAAAACACAACAACAAAGGTTGACAAAGAGGGCTGGGGGAAATTCAAAATCTGTTTACTACAGAAAGAACCGCTTTTCTGACACCACCCCATCATAAAAAACGCTTTGATCTGAATTGATGAAAATTCATGTCATTTAACAAAGACAGCACAATAAAGGAGGACACTATCAACATCTTTTATTCGCATTAGATTCAGCTCAATAATCAATTCAACCATCTGTAGTTTGTTCAAGTTTGCATGTGTCATCACTTAGACTGAAAGAAAAGAGGCCGGCTCAACCTCTAACTTTTTTGTTTTCAGTGTCATAGCAATTTTAACTATCAAAATGGATAAGGACATTTAGCAATAACTATGATCTATAACCTAGACATGTTGTTTGTCCATTTTCAGCTGGCATTTTTTTTTATCTATTTCGGGCGTCTATCCATTATTTAGCTATTCAGACTTCCCTACTTGGTTGCTAGCTTTTGATGCATATTTAATGTTAACACAATCTTTCCACATAGCCATAGTTTTCCTGTAAGAAAGGACCCCCTGAGGTAAAGCTAGCCCTGGCTGGGATTCTCTGGTCTAAACCCTGTATTCAGAGGCATCATTTAGATAGGACCAAAAACATTATTGCACAGAAACACGCCGCACTACAGGTGTTACAACGGGTCAGAGTTGAACCAGGAAATTGGCAAATTCAAAAAAGTCCACCTCACAAGCTGGGAGACTGCGTGACAAGTTTCACATTTGCCACCTCTACACATGTATTGACAGGCAAGCATCGGCAGACTGGCGGCTCTCTTAAATCCTATTTATTCCTTTGATTGCTCATGTTCTTTTTCCCAGCTGGACTCCCTTCTGGCAAATCTGCCGCATTTCCAGGATTGATGCATTGATGTTGCCGGTGAGTCATGTTATCAGATATGATAGCCAAAAGGAAGACACAGGCTGGCCGGAATTCTCCTTTAAGATATACAGTAACAGCACTAAAGAGCGGAACAGTTCACAAATAACACAAATTCTGAATAATTCATGTAAATGCCATTACAATGTATGTACTTGGACTCAGTTTGATAGTGATATTTTAAAGCTACTGTTGATCTTGAATTTGGCAGAGGGGAGGAGACAGTTATCGAACATCTGGCCATCAAGCTGCCATGTTTGGACCTGGTGGACCCTAAATGACCCAGTGAGAGACGCTTTCCCAAATAAAGCCCGCCGCCTATTCGTGGTATTGAACAGTAATTATCTCACACATCTGAATTTGGGTTGTTATTCGGGTGATCAATCTTATCCCGGGTCCAGCAGTTTATGTGGTCACCTGCCGGCAAGTTGGCAGCAGTCCTGGATGGCACCCGGTTAGTTATAGCAGATCCTCTGCAGCCAAGGCGGGAGGTTAATTAAGCAGATGTTGGTAAACAAGCAGGTCACCGGTGAAATGAATCTGCACCTCAGTATAAAGAAATTGTATCTTAACTGCATCTCACGTGAACACATAAATCTGGAGTCAGAAATGAGCACATATGGCAAAAGAGCCAACATGTGGCAAATGAGCAATTTATCTTCAATAGCCTTTGCTGTCCTGGCAGAAAGAAGTGTTGCCATGGCAACATAGTCTGTATTGGGGGAAACTGCTCAACCCCTCGATCGTTCAGATAACTCAGTATTTTATCCAGAAGCGTTGCCTATAATTATGTTATGGAAGACAACTTGTCCCATTTTAGAGAATGAATGTTTATTGCGGAAATCTTCAAACACATGAAAAATCAAAATAAAAAAAATAAAAAAAAGAGCAACGGGTGGTAAAGTAATTCATGCACCACGGCGTATTGTAATAGTGAAGGAGAAATGAGTGTGCCTTAATGTGAATGTGAAACTTAAATGGAGAATCCTGTCTTGGGAAAAATATTCAGTCTCCGTGTGTCACAATAACATCTATTAAAAAAAATAATCCACAAATAAAACATTCTATCAAATACGCACATATCAAACTGATGCTTTTGGAATATGCAAGACCGACTGCTGGTTAAACTCCGTAATTAATGTGTAATCTAGTAAGTTGTATTGTCAGTGCAAATGAAGAAGCATTTGTACTGACAACGTTTTCGGTCCCTCTTGGGCGACACAGTCCCCGTCTCTCAGTTTAACCAGCTGTTTGCGTTAATTGCTTCTCCACTTGCTACTGTCAATCTAACATGGCACCCTCCTAACTGCTTATGAATTGATGACAATAATGGAAATCAGCGCAGACAATAGCGTGCGATTACACATTGAAAAGGGACAATTCCTCCTTCACGGTCGCAACATACCCGCGGAAGGATACGATGTCAGAAAAGACAGCGTCTCTTAAAACCGCCTTTTCATTATATACGCAGCAAATGCAACAGCTGTAGAATTAATCCTAAATAAGGAATATGGCTTGGGTTTAGACCATCTGGCATGGTGGGGCATATTCAAATGAGGACTGAATTGGCCAAAAGTGATGTGCAGAGCAGGGTGAAGGCAATGCTTCTCTGCTTGTTTTTTTTTTTTTTGTTTTGTCTGCCGTTTGTGTAGATGGCGATAGAATGCCAGCTGATGAAGGCTTTTGCTGTTTTGTTTTGTTTTTTCATCTAAGAGGGCGAACGATAAAGCTCTCCCTCTCTCTGTAGCACATCCACTTTGCACGACTTCGCAAAAATCTACTGCAAAAGTCACTCGTGACACATTAACCTCTGCACAAACGGACGCACTCCTGCTATCCAGACTGAAGTATTTACTGGGAGGTTAGAAGTCCAACTCAGCAGTAGCAAAATTCCATTCCGATACAACTAAACAGCATTCTGATTTTTTTTTTTTTTTTTTTTTTTTTGCGACAGGAAAAAGCCAGTGCTAATGTCACCATGACGTAAGTGTTAGGGCTCACGTTGGGAGGAGGGCTGGGCTGGTGGCCGGGTGAAGCAAACACCTCACGAGAGACAGACGCCATCAATCCCATGTTGCGACAGTTTTTTCACATTTGCAAAAAGAGCGTCTTTCGCAACCTGATCAGCACACCATCGCCACCGCACCTCAACCATGTTTATATAACCACGGTTATATTTTCATAACCACGGCCAAAACCATGTCCGCTACAAATTCACAAGCCCAACTCAGTCTTTGTTGTGCTTCAGCCAAACCTTGACCGTCGTGTTGGCTCGTGATAAAACATCATTATTTTGTTGAGTCCGAGCATGCTTTGACTTTGTCACAACGCGCTCTCCATTAACATAGGTTGTCAAATGCTTATACATTTCAATAGCAGAGTAATCCACGTGGAAAACGCATGTTTTGCTTCCGGTATCACGCCACATGTTTCTAATCAAAAGAATCCACAAGAAAATATGTTTCAGTAAAAGTGGAATTGAGAAATCAGTTTAGTTTTATAAGACTGTAATTTCCAGGGAACAATTGATGCAGACGCTGAATCTGAATGAAAGGGAAAGTTAATTTTCACCTGCTCTATCAGTAATTTTTAAAGTGTGATCCTTCAGTCTGACAGGCTTGAACCAGCCTTGCTTCTCGAAAGACCACCTGCCAGCGTTGGAAGTAGAAAAATCCTGACTTGGAAGTTGCCTTACAGCAAGTACTATGAGTCTGCTTTGTAACAAATGAAAATTGCATTGGAAGTGCTTCCTCACACAATGTTTCACTCTATTCTCCACCCTCCCGGGCAGACACATAGATGCATGAGATTGCGTTTGGCCCATCAAGGACATAATGGTGCTGGTGGAGGAATATTAGATCTCAGCTACAGCTGGGGTACAACGACCATGTGGCTCCTCCACAGGGACCAACTCCAAGCACCTAATGCAATCAGCCCAACGAATCACACATTTGTATGAGTGTGTGAGCGAGCACGAGCACATGCACAGACACACAGGCGGCGCGGCACACAAAGACTTCTCAGCACGTCTTGACGCAAGTCAAATCATCATCACTCAAACCTGATTTGGGTCCAGAGTTTTCTGACTGCCATTTGCATTATTACAACAGCGAGAGCCACACTCAGTCCTGTTGGGGTGTCGGTCCTGTTGGGTCATACAGCATTTACCGACCGAAGGGCAACCCAAAGGGGGGCTGGCGATGTATAATTGGCAATCTGTTTAATGACAGGTTTAATGTTGACACATATAGATGTGGAAGGACACAAGCGTGCACAAACCACCCGTTTCAATAGGAAAAAAAAAAAGCACAATAAATATGACGGCATCTGTCGGTGTGCAACTGACAGATGCATTTAGACATCATCAGACCAGACTGAAGCAGACTTGCACTGCAACCTAGCGTCACACTAACGCCACCATTTATCAATTACACTACCGGCGAGTGTACTCTTCATCGGCTAAATAAGTAAATAAGAGAGGACCTGCTGGGATGAGATCAACAAGAGGGGGCTCAGTGAATCGAGTGTGCATGTGCATTGCCGACTGTATGAATATGATGTGCGTTTGTGTGTTTATATTGTAGCATTTTAAGTGACAAGTGACCTTCAGGAGCTGTGGATGCGCACAATCAAACGTACTTTGCTTTATTTCTGAGACAGAAAAAAAAGTAACGACCCCATCACTTTATACTCATACAAAGCACACAGCATCTCCTGAAAAGTGACAGCATTTCACATGCATCCAATCCCAGGAGCCAGAATGCCCATCTGTTGTTGTAAATTATGAATGAGCCATTAAATTTTTATCCACATTAAATGTCTTCCATTTTTTCATTATGAGACGTTGGGGTAGGTCATCCTCAGAAATTAGAATTTTAATTTCTCATATAAAAGGTTCAATATCCTATACCATGTATTTCATAAGCTATAGCGCTAATGGAATAGAGTGCAGGAATTTAGATCCATTGCAGCTTCTGCTTATTCAGTACATAAATGCTGCCACCTGGTGATAGATAAGAGGCATCCCATCCCTGGGCAGTAAAGCTGCTCAATAAATCTGTGGAGGCGTCATAACACAGATCTGATCAAGGTTTCATCATCATTTTCATCACATGCAACATTTCCAAGCTGAACTGGGATGATGACCAGCTGCATATAGGGTGGAAAGGTCACAGCAATAAAGACCACTATGGCTTTAATCACACGCACACGCACACACACACGCACACGCACACGCGCACACACACACGCGCACACACACACACACACACACACACACACACACACACACACTTCTGCTCAAACATCAATCAAAGTGGCTGCTTTGGGAGGTAGGGTTAATAGCATTATTTGTCATGCCAACCAAAGACGTGGGCCATCGTGCCCACTGAATGTGATGTCTGTGTTAGCAGACATGACAGCAGCCAACTCAACAGTCTTTCCTCCATGTGGAGAAATGCCAGCCAGATAAACCCCTGGGCATGTTAAATCAATATGCACTGTCTAATCACTAACACTCATTCAGAATAAAATGATAATGCAGAGGAAAACTGTCAATGAGAGCAACTGCATGCAGACTCGGGTCGCACACCGTTTTTCAGGCTGATGGGATATGAGAAGGGAGAAAAAGAACTATGGTGTAAAGTTCGGAGCTCTATGGATAAGACGGCATCCTGGGATGGGAGCAGGATTGCACTCTGGTCGTGTCTTATTATGAGTGGGGACAATAATTTGCTTTCCATTTGAAAACCAAAAGCGGGTACATAGCTGAAAGTAGTTCATTATCGTGGGATATACACACAATTTGCCATTGTTTTATGGCTAAAATGGCAGATGATAGATTTTTTTTTTCTTTTCCATTTATGTAAACAGTGCATTACCATAGAAATGGCCTCTTATATGCTCACGTTGGGGACTGAGTGGTTCAGTGGGGGGATTGAGTTGTTAATCCTGTTAGTTTCCTTATACCTCTGAGCAGTTTCTGCCACCGGCTCTCACCCTGGGAGGACAGGCACAAAATAACAGCGACAACCCAGAGACCCAGGCACCCATCCCCAGAACTGCCACAGGTCCAGGCAGGCTGTGAAACTTGCTCATCTAAAATATCTATCCATCTTCATGAGGTGAAAAAGTATAGTCCCATCTTTCCATCTCAGATAAAAGCCTTAATTCCTGTTACAATATGGCTGTGGGTCACTTGAAGTTCTTTAACTTAAACTATAGCGGAAATTGCAATAAGGCTGATGCTGCTAAACTGCACATCTTAAGAAGATGAGTAGCAATATCACGCAGATGTAGTTAATTAAAACATGGGGACTTCATATGAATTTGCAGCATCTGCAACATTTTAAGCACTGCTCTGACGATGAGCCGCAGGGCAAACGCAGTCAGGGACCGATGAAATATGTCAGAAAATATGTTAGAAAACTGAAATAATCTGTTGTTGGTAAATTTGACCGCAAATGTGCTCAGGCTGTGTTTTGCCACTCTCGCGTTGATATCAGCTGTCAGTGTCACTCAGCTGCCAACCGGAGTGAACTCCAGGCTGAGTCAGGGTTTCATTTCTGCACCTTAATCACCTCCGTCCACCTGAACCAGAACCAGTTAAACATGGCCAAAATTCAGCCATTTTCCTCAGGAGCAGCAGTTTTGCTTTTGATATTTTGATAATCAAACATTCGCTCTGGGTATGTTTTTCCTGCTCAATATTTTTCTAAAGCGCAGTTAGGAATGCTATTTATATCAGCATGTACATTTGCTGTTAGATAAATTGCAAAACCAAAACCATTAGTTGATAATATGCCATCGGTTTCTCGCTGTTACTCATCTCTAAATTACATTAGTGTGGAATGCTGATCGGGGGAACAGTTTGTCTTCCTGTCGCGCGTGTGCGTGTGTGCGTGTGTGCATGTGTGCGTGTGTGCGTGTGCGTGCGTGTGTGTGCATGCGCGCACTGCTCATTGTTTTTATTTTTGTTCAGTTTTACTTTGGGAATTGCTGTGTTAATGTCTCTCTTGTCGATTCTATGAAAGTTTATGTCAAATTGAAATTCCAGTTGGGTCTCAGCATGAGCCAATGCTTGAATTGCTTCCCAGACCTTAATGTTTACATTTGCAACCCCATTACTCACCTACAATACATCCTCAGGGTGCAGTACAGCACCCACATCATTGGTTACACTGCTAAACAAAAGGGAATACATATGGCTATCAAGGCCTTTAAAGTGTGAATGGTTTTCTGGGCGTTATCACACGTGTCATTAATTTTGTTTGCTGGAATACTCGCATCCCTGAAAAAAATATCCCACCGAAGCATGAAAAGATAAACCTGGCTATCAATTAAGGAGGATACAAAGGTTGAAATACAGCCCCCAAAGACCAAAAGTTACCAAACGATATCTATGTGTCCTTTCGCACAAACTGTGTGGCGCATTCTCCAAGTATTCCCGCCTCCTCCCATGGCTGCTGTGTTGCAGAGTGAAGACATATGGGTGGCTGCGTGTCCTCCTACCCCACCCTGTGGTCTGTCTTTGATATGCTCTCACTGTCTTGGCAGAGAGGGAAGAGAAACGGAGACAGACGGGAGAAAGTGAACGCACCCCCCAATCGCACCGGTGCCATGTTCACTGCAAACTCTGCCCACTCGGTGATTTATAAGGCACAAGGAGGTGAATACTACATTGTAATACATCTAGGTTAATATTCCAGCTAGGGGTCCAGAGCATTAATGCAGGCATGAATCCACTGAGTTTGTTTCACCTGGCTCTAATCAATCAGGGCATATGGTGGGTGGAGCAGCTTAGAAAACAGCTCTGTTCTCATTACCCAGACAAATCATACACTGAATATCATAAATTACGCACCAAGCCTGGGTTCCATTCTCCCTGCTATAATTCGCTTAGAAATTATGTGGTCTTTAGTAAATGTTTGGTTTTATGTTAAAATGTGGGTTATAGGAGTAGTTTAAAGGGAACAAATTGTTGGTAGAAGGCAATATGAGACTGTAGATGACTCCTTATGCCATTATATGGTCTTTATGATGAAAACAAAGAGCTTTGAGACTCAGGATATTCCAGAGCAAAGCAAGCCTAGCTCATAATATGAATGTTAGAATATCGCGGGAATATAGCCCTGAATAGAAGTACATTTTCATTTTCCAAATATATTGCTTCATACTGCCTCAGAAATCAGTGTGGCAGGCAAACATAATTTTGTGGGCTTATTCCTTTACGCAATAATAATGATTTGTTTTGGAAGAACCAATAAAAGTCCATGGTGTTTGTCTCTGCTTTGTAAGAGGCTTATGCATGTTGTAGTTAGTCTGACAGTATAGGACACAAAAGGCTGGACCTGTCATAAGCTGAAGCTCATCCCATGTTCACATTATGTCTCAGTAGAGAGGAATTACACATGTTCTCATGAGGGAAATTTTGCTTTGATATGAAAACATCTTTGAAAGTATCTTTGCTTTTGTCCCCCAACATCCAGCTTGGGATGCCCATCAGCCCAAGGAACCAACAATAACACATGATACAAATAAACTTTATTTACACAGAAAATTATATAACAAAGTTACAAAACGCTTGGCAGGATTAAAACAGGTGTAGTGCTCCGACCAACACCAGGTGATTCATGTCCCCAAAGCACTTTGGTGGAGCTTCGCGGATGCCGAATGCAGCAAAAACAAACACCTGGCTAAATTATATGTCTTGTTCAACCACAACAGAAGCAGCAGAGCCAGTGGCAAATTCTAAAAGGACTTGTGGCTGCGCAGATGTAAAATATTGATGTTTATGCATCTGTGTCGTCGTCATCGCCCATGGTGACTAATAGCAGCAGAAAAATACTTTCAAAAAATCCTGTATCGGTAGCCTGATCCAGATCTTTCCCAAAATGTAATCAGTTGCTCCTTAGGCAAAACCCGACCCATAAATGAGTCATCCAAATCTGCTCACTCACCAATGAAGATTATAAATCAACCAGACCACATGTGACTACTTGTACTTGAACACAAAAACACATTAAGTAGTGTGTCATAAAAGCTTTAATCCCCAAAGCAGCTTGCTTGACAGACACATTGCACATTACTGTATAAATAACCAATTGAAGCACAATTCTAAGAGTCTAACATAATTACTCAGTTGCTTTACTGACACAGCTTCACAGTTGAGGTGAAAGTAGATACTCCTTGGACTTAAACTCCCAATCTTTTATATAAATAGCTGCCTCTACTGTTTCTGATGCCCTGCAGCAGAAAATGGGCACCAGGATGTTATTCCTAGGTTCTAGCCGTCATTCTCCCACTCTAATACAACCACAGCTATATTCACAACTATGTTAACAGCGGGCTAAATCCGGCTCATGGTGTACCATACGACAACACACAGACGAGAATATTAGCTAATATATTGACTGTCCAGCAGCTAACTTCACTTAACAAGCACACTCATCACGGTCATTACGCCGCTGGTTGCATCTAATGAGATGATGTAATGTTAGCCACGTTCATGTCATGTCATTAATTAATAGTTGAACCCATGTGTTTGCTTAACGGTGACTTTGTAATCCTCGCTTTCCACACGCCTACTTTGACTGGCACCAGAGTACAAACTCAGCAGGGAGCAAACAGAATCCAGCCAGGGGGAAACGGAGGTAGGTAAATGGCATTCATCAGCAGGTAAAATGACATTAAGCTGTGTCCATCATCACATTTACATACCTCAGCTATATGTTTAATCATTTTGGGGGGATATATATATATATATATATATATATATATATATATATAGTCAGCTTGTACAAGTGATGTTTGATATCAAATGCAACCTTGGAAGTACGAAAAACCACGTCTGCTTAAATGTGCATTTAAGTACTTTGTATATGCGTGTGTGTGTGTTTAGTGTGTGTGTGCGCGCTCATGTGGTTGCGTGTCAGTTCTTTTTTTTTTCCCTCTGTGCCAGTCAGGCAGTGGGAGCAGCGAGGCAACTGTGGAGGAAGGAAGCTTGTCAGAACTGTCTCACTGGGTGATGTTAATATGGCAATGCTAAGCTGGCACAGGACTTAAGCAGCTTACAAAGTATGGGGAAATAAACTTGATGATTCCACAACAGTTTGCAAGACTTTTTAAATCCTAAGGAGTTTCGATACACAAACAGCCCACCTCATGCTGGCCACATGACAACTTGGCTGATCAAAACAAGGAAACGAAAAACAAAACAGCGCACATATAAAGACATAAGAATAGTTTGGATCACATGTCTGACGGTTTTGGATGTGAGGCTCCGTTTTCACTGCCTGCCTCGGTGCCTCACCTTACTTGCCATTTGCAGTCTGGTTTCCATCAGGAATCGATACTCATCTGGGTCATGGCAAATCCCTCAATTAACTGAGGGAGCGAGGGGAAAAAAAAAAATCAACCCTATATCTGCCTTTCTGTATAGCCTCTTTTATCTTATCTCCTAATGGAGAATAAAAACAAAATCGAGGGCTGCCCTGCAATACAGGATCAAGGCCAAAAGAGCTGATCAATAGGAATTGGCAAATGCATCTAAATATCCAGCGCTGCTACTCGTCAAGCAGTAAATTGTCAATCGTCAACACGGACCCCGGTAATGCCAGGCCATAAGTTTTCCTCGGCAAGCAACAGATCAGCTGGCACGCCACAGATTCATACCGAATGCTATTAAAACTATCAATCACTCAAATGGCCCTCATACTTCAGGCGGAATGCAATTCCAAATGTAGGATACTATATGGAGAATACTACATGTCCATCATTGTTCAGTGATCTGATGTCATATTGGGCTGTAGGAGCTGATGTTTTATTGTTTAAGCGTTATGGTTGTATGGATTTTCTGTCAGATTGTTGGACATCAGCAGTGACCTGGACATCGACCTTGTCAGAACAGGGGTCCAATGACGGCAGTTCTTTCAGCTGACCCCGACTCTGAATACTTACCCCCCTCCACACGCCCCTCCCTTTTCACTACAGCCCATCTGCTCGCATTCAAGTGTCAGTAGATTTCAGTTACCCACACTTTCACCCAAATTTCGCCCGCACTGATAATACCCCCAATAACAGCCCTAATCCCAGCACGCTGCACTGCTCAATTACAGTCTTTAGGAGGATGGGATTAGGAGCAGAGATGGCGGGAGGGAGAGGAGGGGGCAAGAGGGGTGGTGGGCGTGGGGGCTGGGGGGAGGATGGTGGAATGAGTTGAGCTGAAGGGTGAGGTGGAGGGGTGTGGGTGGGGGGGGATAAGGGGAGGAGAGACTGCTTTTTACTGCCATGAAAGGCTGCAGATGAAGAGACAGGCATGGCAGCAGTGGGTAAATCCCAAATAGCCTGTCACCAGCCGACAGCGCACTGGAGCGTGTAGAGCACAGAACAGCAGAGCAGACTGGCAGTCTGGGTTGAGCCAGGCTACGGGGGAGAGGGAGGAGGTTGTCTGCTGGGGCTGCAGGAGATGTTAAGGGTTGGCCAATTTGACTCTGGCATGGAGACAGGAGGTTGGAGAAAAATACATCAGGTGACGGAGATGTGGGACAGGGTGGTGTGGGTCACGATTTCAAGCTTGGCTCACAAACGTTTCTCTGTGATTGTGGCAGTGCGACTGAGGGGAGGCGCTGTGGTGGTGGTGGTGGTGGTGGTGGGGGGGCAGAAAGCTGACAGGGGGAGAATGAGAAGGAGCATGAAAGAGTCAGGGAGACAGAAAGAAGCGAAAGTTGAGCTTAGAAATAAGGAGCGGGGGCTTATATCTCCACACTGGCATTTTACAGAATCCAGGCCCAAATAAACATCCTACTTCATCATCCCTTTAGTTGTGGGTGTTGATTGAGGGTCCTGGCAGGCAGATGAGCCATAATCAACTACCCATCACAACAGCAGCCGTCTCGCAGTGACACTGCCAGCCAAGCGAGGCATCCTGCAGCTAAGAGACAAATCTGGGTTTGCAGAGCAGATTATTTTTACACACACATCAATGTGCATAATGTTTGCGTAGTCCGAGCACGTCATTGAACTTTCAAAACGTAATCATCATTTGAATGTGAAACTACTAATGGTCCTGTTCTACTTAACGAAAGCAGATATTACAGAATATAATGAAAGCTGATAGAGACGCGAATGCTTCTATTGATGGTATACTGCAAAAATGTTCCTATTTTCGGAGTGAAAACAGCTTATTTGAAAGCTGGTCAGTAGGAATTACTTCCTTGCATTAAGGCATTAATGCAAACTCTGTGTCCCCAAAAGACACCAATTTGATTTGTGGATGAGCAATCTAATCCGCCAGTCATGCATCGGTGACATGCATAAATCCATGCAGACAGGAGTCGACAGCCTCCGGTAATGTTCACATCAACCATCGGAATTGGTTATATAGATCTCTGTGGCTTTGATTTTGATCACGACATGATTGACTTCACTCAGAATGGTGGGAGAAGTCAACAAACACCCAAATGAGCAGCCTTTCTGCAGACTACAACACCTTGTTGACAGAGAGGTCAACCAGCCAATGACCAGAATCATTGGAGCTGCAGCACCTCAAACACACGCTGTCAAAGGTAAATGGGCTGCATTTATACAGCACCTTTCCACCCTAATGGTTCTCAAAGCTTTTCACATTGCATTACTGTTGCTTCATTCACCCATTCACACAAACATTCACACAAATATTCATATTTTGATGGCAGAGGCTGCAATGCAATTTGCAGACTTGCTCTTTAAGAGCAATTGGGAGTTCAGTGTGTCTTGCTAAAGGACACTTTGACACTGTTGGCAACTTGAACCAGCCAATTACTCAACGACCACTCTGCATTCCACTTCTGTCAGGCAAGAGCAGCCACAGTGGCCCCGGGTCCTCTAAAGCTGGTAAATATTCGGCACCGATGCATGAATCTATGGATCCAAATGATATACTCAACAGTCCAGGTTGGTGGGGTGGTATAATGGTGTGAGGGATATTTTCATTGCACACCTCGGGCATGTTAATACATCTGTATGCAACAGTTATCCGAGAATTGTTGCTTCCTATGTGCTACCCTTTATGGCCCTCGAGGACCCTTTATGTACCGACTCCTCTATTGGCTCTAATGAGTTCAATGTCATTCGGTGGCCTTCCAAGTCCACACACTTCAACACGAATGGCACACTGTTAGGATGTAGTTAAAAGGACATTTGCAACTGACAAAGCTTCAGCCATTGTATGGAGAAAGTATTAGTTTAGTGTTGGTAATGAAGTGCTCATTGACAGCATTATTAAAATCCAGGGGCAAAATAAATACAAGGACGACAGCGGTTATTAGGCTGTGATATTCGTCAAACCTAAAAATCCAGAATTGCAAACTCCCATTGATGCAACGATGGTCTACTTTAGGTTATACTTTCTCTTAAAAATTTGTCTCAATGCCAGAAAGAAGTCAGTCAAGCAATACCACCTGAATAAATCCCTCAGTCTTGATCTTCTCACTCAAAAGTTACAGGAGACATGACACACCAAGGTTCACAGGCCCAGACGTACTCATGGTTAGATGACTCCTTCCAGGGTTTTTTCTTTCCCACTATATCTCAGTGACTTCTGAGGGGATATCTGAAATCATGCCCCAGACTCATCTGAGGTGAAAAAACAAATAAAAATAAAAATAAAAAATACAAGTTGTAAGAGTGAATCAATCAGAACCTGAATGAAATGTGTTCCCCTATCATATCTTTCTTCCCAACCTTCTCCAGAGGGAACCCTCATGCTCTCTTGTCAAGTTCTGTTCCACTGATTCCCCCACTGATCCTGCTCTGTCCTCATGTCAAGCTCAAAGTATACATACAGGCAGAGCCTGGCCAACAAAGCCGTGGCTACCAAAGCATGAAGTGAAAAAAGAAAACAACTCCCTTCCCTCAGTTCCCCAAACTCAACCCCAGCAAAACTGCACAGTACCTGATAAAGCTGGCAAAGTGGCTTGATCAGCTACCAGTGATGGTCAATGGCCCAGAGTATTTACAATGCTGGGGAGAGGGGATGTGGACTAACTGGAGTATGTCCACAGAACGGTCCAACTGCTACTGCCAGAGAAATTACACAACTAAAGGTAACATGAATTTGCACTCTGAAGTATGGCGGTGTGTTTTGTGTGCCGATGCGGTATCAATCATCAGTGTGAATCATCTGACCTACTTAAGAAGAATTGTATGGTATCACTACAGAAGGACGGTTAGTATTTGCTTGCCACACACA
>CAAKHG010002484.1:55256-66723 GCA_901007715.1 Dactylopterus volitans
AAACAAAAAAAAGAAAAAAAAAAAAAAAAAAAAGGCATAAAAATAGAGACCAAGTGGGAATGTCATGTTTTCAGATGAACCTTTACCAACCTTTGCTCCCTGTTGGCAAACTGTGTACGGCCCCACGGACGAAATGACAGCAACACAAGTTTAATATTTAATAAATAGAATACAAACAATCTAATTATATGCCAGTGCAAGTTGATGAATAGTGTGGGAGCCCGTGCATCTAATCTCACGTTTAACAATAAGATCAATACTTGCATTAATCACGTTGCAGGGAGTCATTACCACAGAGGGTGAGGTGAAAACGACGGGGGGAAAAAATACAGACATGAGAGCATGATTCAGGCTGGGTGTGGATAGGAATATCATAGCTGGTGAGGCTGATGGCTGACAAGTGCAGTGTAACTTCAAATCAAGGCTTTCATTTGGCACAAGATGAGAGAGTAAATTGGACTAACTTGTTTGTAATGGGACTTTGCTTACCTGCTGCTCTTAAGCAAATTTAATTTGTTAGGTCTCCTTCAGAGCAAGAACACACACCAGACAAACATTCTGGGCAGAGGAGGCTCGATCTGAGCAGAGCAGCGGGTGAAACAACAGTCTGTAGTGAACACTGCACGGAGAGTCAAGAAACTCAACCAGCATACATCATATTTCAATATCCTGCATGGTTATTGCAGAGGTTAAAATTGCTTTTTAGCCTACAAACAGTGTGAGCAAACTCGTTAACACCACTTCTCCGCAAATCCATAATAATCATCTTCCCCCTGCTAAAAGGAATGCTGAGGTAAGAGAGGAAATAAAACCTCTATCTTCACATATCTCCCAAAATAGTATGAGATGTATGAAATGTCAGATTACCTCAGCAACCAGCCTTCACAGGTAGAAATGAATGTATGAGAAATACACAGTTTGTCTGAGGTATTTAGAAATCATTTTCTACACATACTCCAACCCTGCATGACAGATTTACATTTTTATGAGCTATGAACTAATCTGGAATACCAGATTTTTAAGGTTCCTAACAGGAGATGGAGGCTAGTTGTGCAAACTGTGAATAAATCAGACAGGGTTTTAATTTCAGGTACTGAGGTGGGTACATGTAAGAAATTCTTGTTATTTTCAGTTTGAAACTGCAAAAAAGAATTGTATATTTTATATACAGTAGGAGGTATAATGAGGTTTTTGCTACATACCATATGGTCCATGCGAAAAGTGTGGGAAAATAAAAAAGGCAAGGTTGGATATTTGATTGGAAAACAAATAAGACAACTTCTTTAACCCCCAAACCAACCACATCTGGTATCGGGCATTGGAAATGTTCAAAAGATGCTTTCCAATTAGGTAGTAATTCGTCACACAACCTCGCACTTTAATTAAATGTAGCACATGAAATGGAGATGTGAAATATCGGGGTTATTAATGTGATGACCGATAATGGCTGTTGCCATGCAGCGGCTTTCATAACCAAGTATGAGGCTGCACCCTCTGAAGACTGGTGCCATCGCAGCTTAGCCTTAATCCCTCTGCCCGTCAAAAAGACACATTTTCCTAATTGCCTTTTTACTTATATGAAATTAGCACCTACGTAAGTCAAATTATCATTGCATGATGTGGATAATTGAGATTGGGGAGGGAGCTTTCTGCAGTGATAGGCTGGTTGAGCTCATTAATTATTGTGTTGCTGGGGACGGCACCAGGGAGAGGGAGAGCGAGGCAGAAGGGATGCGAGGATAGTGCCTCTCAAGGGGGCGATCTGGGGGCATTAGCCCTCTCCTCCATGGATTATCCATGCAGTGTTAAAGGCACTGCCAAGGGAAACATAAAATGAAGAGGATTATGGATCAATTCGATAGAGGAAGTAGGTGCCATTAGAACATCTACTCAACCTACATGGCATCATAGAAGTGCTCAACTAAAATGACACTATTATCATGTTGACCTACCTGTTGTCTCTTTGTTTTCTAACGAATGGCGGTGACCCAAATGAGGGTAACATATTAGGATTAAGGTTTTAACGTAATTTGGGATCATTTGGGATGTAAAGCAGATATCATAAGCACCATATAATAGTCAAATGCATTTTGAAAGAATAAGTGTTTCCTGTTCTAACCGTTTCCAAGATGCTCTACTTTCAAGCAGTTTCAGGGGGGCTCTTACGTGCTCGATTAATATAGTATTTGAATGTCATTAAATGTACCTAAATCAAACACCCGTGCTCAAACCTTCACATTTCTCAATGACAGATGGCAGAATTCCCAAAGCACTACATCAGTTGGCCAACCAAAACTCATCAGTGAATGGAAAAAAAATGACACTTAAATTCTAAACACAAAAAAACACAGAACTGCTGAACTATGTATCTGCTACATCCAGTACATCAACCATTACCAATACCTGCCACGGTATTGTAGACTATTACTCAGCTGAAGTCATTATGTAATAGAGATTTGTTGATGTTATGACATCATAATATGGCTGCAAAGAAAAATCTTGTATAGAAAATAATAAATGTATGAACAGAAGCTTGATTAGCTTTGTTGGATATACAGCGAAACATAAACATCAGATGTCTGTCATTCAAGGCGTACTGTCTTCTCCACTACCGTTTCCCTCATCCCCATGGCAACTACTCGTCTCCTTATCCTAATCACTACAAGTTAACCTTGATATGAAACAGCGCCCAAGGGACCACTCACACTTTTGTGCCAGCCTCTGAAGACAGACACCGTTTCTAATAATAGCAATAAAAGACATCACTGTCTGAATATTATGGGAGTCTGAAGATAAATGATGAGCTTAGCAAGACAAGTTGAAAAAGACATGCGGGGATCAAAATAGACAATAGAGAGATGAAGATTTGAAAAAGATGAACTCGGAGAAAAATCAACTGTGGTTTCAGTAAATTCAGCGGAGCCCTGAAAGTAAATGTAATATTTTTCACCGCCGATGTCTTGCCAGGGAATTAATCAAGAGGTCAAACATCCAGTCATAATACTGATGCAAGCCTGACCCAGTGACACTTTGACCTCAGTATTTAGACACATAAAATACATAACTATGTCATTATTTTCATCGCTCCCTATTTTTGTCGAACCAATTTATCGCGCAGAACCCATGATCCTCCGGTTTCAGTGCTGTAAATTAGGGCTATATTGCAATTAAAGAAAACTCCGCCTTAGCCTTTGTGCAGAGCTTATCATAGCTTTAATGAACACAAATGCCTAACAAGACATCTCCCCAGTACTTAACCCAATGCAAATTTAAACTCATGATCCATGAAATGTGTCAGACACAGTGCTTTTGTTATATACTTATTTCGCTCATTTGCTATTCCTCTGATGGAACTCTGCTTTGACACAATCAGTTATTATTAGTTAGGTCAGCAGGCTTCTAATAAATATCGACTGTAAAATACTGTGCATACATACTTGTGTAATCAGGGGAGCTTGATTGTGCCTGATTGTTTCCTATAGTCAGAGAAGGTCTAAAGGATTTAAAGGTGAGCAGGGCAGACACAATATTATGTTGACGCCTTCATGCAGCTTCATGCATCAGTAGTTTTGGAAATATTCATAGAGGTAAAAAAAAAAAAAACACGACTGGCTCTTGACTGCCCAGGGACATCGCATGGTGTTTTATGGAAGCAGTTTGTTGGGGGTCACTGAACACATTTAAAACTAGCACAGGAGAAGGTTTGGCCGAGACAACCGGAGATTGAGATGACCTATCTCAATTTTATGGAGCCCTTGGGCTTCTGGCTGGCTAATTATGACTGACCCGGGAAACGTGTGGCCGCTGGTGACCTCTGGCCCTGAATGGCCTCTAGTGGCCCTGCCGTGTCCATTAAACAAGGCCGGTATGAAAAAGTTTATGAGATGGAGACAGAGACACGCGCAGTATAGAATAAATAAAGGACAGGCCACAGGAAGAGCATGGGAAGCCTGTGTAAATTAACTGGTGGCATACGACAGCACTCTACATGTAGACTGGCAACACCGTACACCAAATGAGAGGGCATCACAGAGCTGCTGGCTCTTCACAGTTTGCCAACATGCTAAATCTACATGTTTTAAATAGCAAAATAAGTTGTCGGAGTGCCATGCCTTGGTCCATTATTAAAACTGTATTGTTTAGCAAACATCACAGTGAAACCTAGTGGCAAGCAATTTTAAGTGGAACTAAAAGCCATGATGACCAAGACGACTGACATTATGTCAGACATGGTGAGTTCTTAAGGAGTGTTAGTCCAGTAATTCCAGTGTGGGTGACCCATTTAGGTCAATAGCTATTAAGAACATCAGCATAATTGTGAGAACAGCATAGTTGTAAATCACGCATGAATAGTTATTATTCAACTACAAGCTCTACTAAACTACAACTTTTAGTTGAGGGGATTTAGTGAAACATGTACCAGCACACCCCTCCAGCGGCGTATGTGATCCACGTTTGATGTGACCAATCAGGTACAACAGATCCAGCTGCTGTTGAGGTGGTGAAATCCAAACTAAAATCTGTGACAGGACATGAATCGGAATGCCAGTCAACATGAGGACATGAGGCATGTCAATTGCACTGCATGCACATCAGTTTGTATCCGGTTCACGCAAGCATTCTAAAAACGTAATGAGTTATTAGGAACTGAATGGAACGTTTTAGTTAAATAAAAGTTATATAGACCTTTGATTATACTTTGCCGTTTGAATAGAAAACATTACAGCACAGTGTTCATCTACATGATCGCTGTGAGATAATACTATGGGCTGACCTATTGCTAATTCTGGGAAATACAATTACTCTGAAACAGTAATGGCTTGCGCAGGACGAGATGGTATCATTTAGTCCCATTACATTCACCATCCGTAGGCACGTAAAAATAGTAAAATCTTTTATAGTTGAGAAATATGACACAATGAACACTGAATCACCACATTAATGAGATCAAACACCCACGACAGCGTTCTCCGAGACAGAGGGGTAATATGATTTGGATAAAAATGCTCTGCTTCACTGTTTACAAAATCCTATTACCATTCTCCTAACTCACAAATTATTATCACTCCATCCTAAATGTGTGGGTGTAACATCGAACATAAACTAATTCCTGTAACACAAGTTAATGCACTCCTTTGAAACATAAAAAGCATCCAATATGATGTATCTGAAGTGTTTAGGTATCTGACCTCAAAACATAATTTCCAGTTACAGCATTCTGTCCATCCTAATTGCACCCACAGCACACGCCCATGCATAAAACCAGACTGTTAAACAGAAAATAATCATCCACCAGGCTTGAATATTACCCTGGAGAAAAACATTGAGTAAACATTGGTTGCAATACATCCTTTTTTTTTTTTTTTTTTTTTTTGATTCAGCAAATTATACCTTGAAGCAACTGAGCAGAAGTGAACAGAAGTGGTGCGTTTCCAAGTCAAATCCTTATCGCCATTCTTCAAAGAGGAGAAACATAACTCAAGAGAGGAAAGGAAAATGATGGTGTGTATGTGCATGTGTGTGTGCGCGCACGGGCGCGTTTGTGTGTATGCGCATGCGTGTGTGTGTGTGTAATAGAGTAGATTTAGCAGTGAGAAGTGGCTCTCCATAAGGCCATAAGGTAAACTCTGTGGGAACTATGACTCTAAGCCAGAGGTACTGGAAAGGCAGGCGATAGCAGTAATGAAAGAAATGCAATAATAACACAATAATGCTGGTTGGGTGAGTCAGCTGGGCCTCAAGCATTTTCTCCATTGTGCAGTAGATGACCTGGTTTCTCTCCTGTTTCGCTCCTCTACTGCAAACACAGGGCCAAGGTGCTAGCCATCAATAATAAATACACACAGTTACTGTTGCCACAAGCCCCTGAGCTGCACAGGGCTGAGATGGAGGCTTATTAAAGTCCCTCCCCTCTGTTATTGTTTAGCCCTGGAAGAATGTGGCATTATGAAAAATAGGACAACAAAGAAGAAAATGGCTTGGCATGGTGTTTGGAGCAGCCACTACTAAATTGCCACTGTCCTTGGATAGAAAACTAGAGCCCGGCCGTCCTGTACATTCAGGCTGCATCTGTCCTGATGCATCGTTCTTGTTGCCATGGCACAGAAGAACTGCAGCGGCAGCCGGAGACTTTGCTGTTGTGGTCACTGACTCAGTGATGCCGAGGGACGTGCAGCGACCTGCAGTCTCCTCCCTGCAACAGTCGTGGTTTCTAGGTACCAACCGAAGCGCGTCCGTAAGATCGGGTGTCCAGTTAGCAGCAAACGTTGACTCATCAACACCTCGAACATTTGCCCCATCTTTTAAACACAGGCAGATTTCACTATCTTCGCTCTATATGACCACATGCCACCCACGCATTACCATCTGCTGATGAAGATTTCGACAGGTTTCCAGCAGGTATGTGGACCTCGAGTTATACATAGAATATTTTTACTGGTCTGTGCAAAGGTAATTACACTTGTTAAACGTGCGTTGTCTGAATTGGTGCTCATTTCATTCAGTTTAGCAAAAAAAAATGCCGCTTAACTGATCTAGGGAGGCGTCGTCCTAAACAGCTCGACATCTTATGTGTGAACAGGTTTTGTGCTCGTTAACATGATCCCCGGTGGAAGGAGTCAGAACTCCAGACAGAACTGTGGCTATAGTTCAGGCAGGGTCCTCTTAAAAAAAAAACAAAAAAAAAACTGTCAAACTTTTTCCTGCTGACTTCTTCCCCCCTGCCTGAACCGTGTTCTGATGGTGGTTCACTTGCTGGGGAAGGTTAAAATCTAGTTTGTGTAAGTGCATGTGTTTGTGGCTGATGGGGATCTCTGAGGGAGCTGTTTGTCCGTGCACATGCTCTGTAATCACTGCCATAAAAGAAACAAGAGCCAGCGAGAGACAAGAAACTGGCAATAAATGACACATCCTCCCGGCGGTGTAATAACTTCCCCATCCATCAGTCAACCTCGGTCCACACATCTCTCTCCCTGTCTGCCATTCCGGTTCTAGCTTCTGCCTCGCTCGCTATAGCTTTCCTCTCTGGGGAAGAATTATCTGCACGAACAAAGGGATTGATTGAGCTCGCCACCATTTGATGTTTATTTTAGCTGAACTGTCCCCTTAATAAACCCCGCTGACAAAGACTACATCCGCATGATGAATTGCATTATGATATCACGCATTCACGTGTTCTCCCCGTGTCAGACAGGCCATGTGTTTTGCCAAAAAGACCTTGAAATTAATCTGCAGCCCTCCCTCCCAAATTTACTCTTGTAGAGAGCTCCTCCATGAGATCGATTTTACACTATATTTCTGTAAATGATGGCTGGCATGTCAAAGTCTCCAGCTCCCTGCTGAGAGAGGGGGCAAAGCAAAGACGACCAAAGGCGGGAGAGGAGGAGAATGGAAAAGGGTAGGGAGGTGTTTTATATTAAAAGAAGGGCATGGAGAGAAAAAAAAAAAATAGTGAGGTGTGTACAGACCTGAAAAAGCAAGCTGAGAAGATCAGCGGAAAAGCTTAAAGCTGATTGAGAAAACAAACATACACACACACACACACACACAAATCCAAAGCTGTACTCTCACAAACATGCAGGGTCGAGGTGATGCGGGCCGCAGAGCAGCGCTTATTTATCTGCAGGGAATGTCGCATATCACCCATCGCCTTGCCAGCTACCAGGAGGTCATAAATTACCTGTCTGTAAACCATCCATCTGGACTCGGGGCGACAGCTAACCACAAACTTACACTCAATTTCACATGCAAACCAACATGAACAAGCGCAGTGCGCGGAGATAAACACATTAACAGGATCAATCCACATGCGCGTGGACTGTGTGACACTTGCACCGTTTGCAATTTCACCGGAGCTCTTCGCACAAAACTTGCAGACAAACATTCGCTGCTCTCATGAACACTAATAGAAATGTCCTTTTCACCGCAGCAGAGAAAGGAAACGCGGTTCACTTTCTGTACAATTGAGTTTAAAATTCATTTTGATGCATTTAGTTCATTTCACAAACGCTTTCATCATGGGAGAAACGGCAACAAGCCAAACAGAGGCTTGGATTTATGCTATTTTTACACTATGCAAAACAGCGAAACACTCAAACATTCAAAAGTCGTATTGTTTCAAGAGGCAGTGATGTGAGAACACGCGAGCACTTTGATGAATTTCCGTATTTTCTTCCAGGAGAAACTTCAAATCACATTCAGTTAGATCCCTTCAGCATTAATAATGCACAGGCCTTTATCTTCCTTCTCTGACCTCTTAAATCACTATCACAAAGCTGCTGGTCATGAAGTTAAGACCCCCCTCCCACTTCCCTCTGCTTTGCCTCAATCTATTCCTCTTCATTACCTATAATCTTATCTACTCTCTTTTTTTTTCTTTTTTTTTTCCAGAGGAACCATGAGTATCACCAGGATTATTCACAGAAAGAGAAATATTTTTCTTTTAGTGGCCCAAGTGGCAAATGCCTTGTCTAACACCATTAGTTAGAACCAGTAAGGATGGGATGAATTCTTTGTGTGGATATGCAGGGGAATGTAGCACAACAAAACAATGCTGGTGACCAAGATTCAATGTCATGGTATTGTGTGGAAGATTTGCAACAATTCCAATTTTTCAAGCTTATGTATTTCTCTCTCTCCCTCTCTCACTGTGTATGTGTGTGTGTGTGTGTGTGCATGTGCGTGTGTGTCCACAAATGAGAAAGAGGGAGAAAATCTGATGAATTGTCTCATATATGGCATCCATCAGCAGTCTAGTGATTTATGGGGTTAATAACTGAGTCTATTCACAAGCCTGCAGTTCTGTTGTTTTTTTTTTTGTTTTTTTTCCTTCTGTTTGTGGTGGGATGACAGGAGTATAACAACCAAACCACCCATTTATTCCATCCCATCCTCATTCAAAATCCCATAAACTCAGCCCATGCTCGCATCTGTACCATTTGGCACTTTAGGCAGGAGCATGTGTACTTCCTTCATGGACATACAGAAAGATAGTTCCATGAAAAATGGAGCTTCGGAGATAAAGGACTTATAAGAGAAAGGATGAGATCAAGATTTCTTGGGTCATATTCGAGCTTGAACTGTTAAACCACTGATCAATATATTAAAATGATTTTTACTTCCGATTTGGCTCTTGTATAGTACCTCAGTGAAATGTGCTGAAATGAAAGTACATATGGCAGAATGAGTCGATTTTTTCGGAGGAGTGGTAAAATATACACTTGGCCCGTGTATTTTTCATCCGCCAACTGGTGAGTCACAAAATTGCTTTCACAGACTGAATAGAATAATTTCCCTTAAACCCTTTTAAACCTTCAGGAAAAAAAAATGTTACAGGGAAAGCATCAATTAAAACCCTTTTGATATGGTATTGTACGGCAATCGACAACGCGTTTAATTATTGCAGACAGCAGCTTATAATAAATGCTCTTCACCCTTTGAGCCCTGCGATTTCATTCTCCACTAGATCTCCCTGTTTCTCAAAATTACATGAAATCTAGATTCTGAATGGCTCTTTGGATTAAGACCACATGCCATTTTTTTTCCAGAAGCTTCAATGGCGCACACATGTTGTAACATGCATGTACTGTATATCATCCAGGCTTAATAAGCAAAGGTCATTTAACAGTATGTGACATTATTTGCAAAAAAAAACAAACAAAAAACATGTGTGTCACTCACTCATTTCAGTCAACAAAAAAAAAAACATAAACCGAAAGTGATCCTGTTATCAGAACAACATCGGCCGTAATGCCGAATAGATGCACCTGTTCCAGTGTTGTCTGAGGTAATGTAATTGTGTATATCGTCTTGAGTTTTACAATGAGGGCAGTCATTATACATGCAGTGTAATAAAAAGATAATTATGAATCCCCCAACCGTGTTCTGCCATTTGGCAGGCTCTTTAACACAAAGCATACGTTCCAATGAGCCTCAGCTAATCTTCACAAGAGATGAGGAAATTGGCTCTCTTCAACCGACTCCATTCCACTTTTCATCTGTGGACCTGCCAGTTTTGAAATCAACATGAGAGCTTGGAGGATGAGGGGCAGAACAAGAGCGCACATGAAAGCGCAGAAGGAAGCCAGAGCAAAGCGCAGAGATCAGGAGAAAGATGTACAGCCAAGCCCAAATGAGGTGTGGGCAACTATGTAGGAATGAAAGGGTGGGGGAGTGGGGGAGGGGCTACGCAACAGTGACGCGTCTACCTACTTAAAGCCACTGAAGCAATGATTGCTTTATCAACTCGGAGCTCGGACATAAGATGGAGGAATTGTAGGCGGGAGGACAGATGAGACTAACACACAGGAAAAAATGGTGTGTGTGATATGAAAAGCAGAGATGGCGCGGAGCGCAGACAGGGCCGTCGTGGCCGAACACTGGCCGGCACGGCAGGCCACGGGTTACAGCACGCGATGGCGGCAGCTAGCCCGAGCTCGCAAGAGTTAATGGGAAGCTGAAATCTCTGCAGCCCACTAATTGCTGTATTAAGTGGTGGGTAGGAAGATAAAAAGGGAAAAGGTGCGAGGGTAAATGTGCGAGGACTCATAACGTTGGAGGTGCAGAGACAAATTAGCTTGTTGATAAAGGCAGCCATGGAGGGAATGGCGGTGTGTTTGGAACAATGTCGCACGTTGATTGATCACCTTACCCGGCGTCTGCACGCGTGTGTGTCTCAGTGAGTCTACTCGGGTGTCATAATTGCACTCACAAAGGGGGTATGTGATTAATTACTATGAGCATCTTCCTGCTCAGGTTAGCAGGATGCAATTAAAACCGAAAAGGAATCAACCACCAACATTGTCAGAGTTGAACAGGTGCATTAATGCATTTTTTGTTGTTGTTTTTTTTAAATTGCGCTTGAGGACACACTATAGCGAAACGGGCAGCCACCTGAATATGCAGCCGCAAAAAAAAAAAAAAAAAAAAGGCCATTCAAATAGCCACACACACACACAATATGTTTTGTCAGTTTTAAAGAATAAAACAGCGCAAGAAAAGCGCTCATATAAAGGTGCTAGCTCCGATTTGATAAAAAGATTTTTTTTTTTTTTTTTTAACTCTAGCAACTGTGCTTTTAACAATCCTTGAACGCCTGTTGTCACACTAATGCAATTCCTTTTGGCAGACAATTTTACCCCAAAAATAGATCCATCAGCATTCTTAGCATATTCAGTGCTCACAAAGACATCTCACACACACACACACACACACACACACACACACACACACAACAGTTCACATGAACACATATGACAGAAGCTATAAGCTAAGCTAACAAGTAAAGCTTAAAGAAAACATTTGATAAGCAATGACTCAATTTAGCTCTCAACATACATGGACGTGCACACACACACACACACACGCACACGCGCACTACCGGGAGGTGATGACATAATCAGAGACTATTTGACAGATTTACTAATGTATATCTAATGTCGTTGGCTGATACAAACAATCAGTGTTTCTA
>CAAKHG010002491.1:17221-32747 GCA_901007715.1 Dactylopterus volitans
GAGTTTTTTTTATCTTGCCTTTTTTCTCCTATGACCAACTCTGTATTTATTTTAGAACCCCGGGATATTCAAGGGGATGATGCAGAAAGTCAACCCCTTTAAGTCTCACAAACAGGTAATGTGTTGCATACATTCTCAGAAATACATGCATTTTTAGTGTTTTGTAGTTTTAGTTCTATGATGGATGGATGGATGGATGTTTTACATGTTGTATTTTTCTGTATTTAATATTTTTGGTGTGTTCCAGATGCCAGATGAGGAAAGTCAGACAGACTCTGTGATTTCCAGCTCCGTCTCTTCATTTAACACACAGGTATGGCTCAAAGCTACAAGTGTGAAAGAATAAAGATGTTTTTGATATGTTTCGCTGACTGCAGAAGAAACCCAAAGGTGGAATCCTGCCACCGTAACACTAAATCATGTTGTTTACTATATCCATGTTTGATGCATCTTACATTTTGAAATCTTTTTTGTTTGTTTGTTTTTCATCAGGACACAGAGTCTATTGGCAGTAAGCACTCCTCCAGCACCGGAAGTTTAGATGACAGCGCTATAGAGAGACATGTAAGACGCCACCTCTGTGCTTGATGGGTTTGCCACAACAATGTTTTTCATCCAACTTATGTAATTAAACAGACGCATCTCTCAGGAAACCTCTGTTTAATGAGAAGTCATCTGTGACCGGCACATTTTTGATGCTTTTAAGGGCTGCTGGTGTTTTTATTTACAGCTGCATAGTAGTATATCACACTCAGAAGTAATTGAGAATTCAGTCTAGTCAGAGAAATGCAGAGCATCTGAACGGGGAGAAATTCGTCAAGCAGTTGTACCAAAGAAAATGTTTTGCTTTTTACTGCGTGACCGGGCCCAGATAGCCAAACATTTCCGTGTCCTCCTCAGTTTGAGATTATTGAAAACGAGATGATTTTGGGAGGGAATTTGGAAACCACTGGATGTGATCACGTCCCCTCTATCAAACAGTGGTAATAGTAACTGACCATACACACTCTCCACAGACTATTTGGTACACTGATGTTGACGTGAGCTGTGACATGAAAAGCCAGCCAAAGGAGGAACCTAAGAAAAGAACAATGGTATGAGAATCACTGGTTTGGTGCTAGGACCATTCATTTCTTCATACTGTATCTGTGAATTGAAACGTCTGCATGAACAATACTACCTGATCATTGTCTCTTATGTCAAGAGTTACACGTGTTCTTTATTTCTTGTGTAGACCTTTAGAATCAAAAGAGTTCTTCCAAGAGCATTATTTGGATCTGGAACAAAGGTATCCAGTAAAAACAATTCAGATTGCATAAAGGCCTTTTTTTTTTTTAATTATCTGCAGTTGCTTAGTTTTTTAAAATTCAAATGACAATTTCTTTATATTAAAAATGGTGCAGTTTTGTTTGCTTTTTAAGATTCATCTCGTTTTATGATGTTTTGACTACGCAGGACTCAACAACAGATGTCTCATCTGACACACAGGCGCTGCCACAGGTTAGTACTGAGCCATGCTTTATGAATTTAACCCTGTAAGACAAGCGATTTGACACGACTTCCATAATGCAAACTTCATTTTACTGATTTTAAAAAAATATTTTGGTCTTGCTTTATTTTATTATATAATTGATGAAATATAGTATGCAGTTAATGGAGAATGTTTGTTTTTAATGTTACAATGTATCTGTGCTTCTTTACTGTTTTCAATTCTTGTAAAGCACTTTGATGGAAAGCGCTCTATAAATGTATTATTATGCCAACTCAGTAGTAAATGGACCCAAATCTAAGGAAATACAACTATTGCATAGAAAATTAGACTTAGAAAATGCAGATTTGTTATTTATTTTAGATTGAAGAGTAGCTTAATCTTAGCTGCAGTGGAGCTTTTTTCGCCCACAATGCAAATTCGATTGTAAGTACAAGTGAGTTTGCATAGTGTTATGAAACTATGCAAATAACGTCCTGCGTGGCTCAACATATTGCTGTTCAAATAAACTTGGGAGGACATTATTTATAAAGGGTGGATGTTTTGAGTACAGCCTTTATTTGCTCATGTAATTTTGTAATTGTGGACTATGGGTTGGTTTTTTGTTTTGTTTTTTTACAGCAATGATTTTTCCAATTTTAACTCCATAAAGGCCGTGCAGCCTGCATCTTTTCAAGCATATTCTATTTGTTTTCCATTGTCTTTTCATTTCCTCCTGGCTTGTGTGTTGAGGCTTACGTGGGAGCACAAAGCCTTTAATAATCAGGGCCATTTTATTGTGCCACAGAAAATGGAAATGGCGCCCGCTTTGTATGTCACCGTTAATTTGAAGAAAGACGGGGAATGGCTGTGCTTAATCAAACATCGGAAATATCAGACTTTATTGCACCAAATTCGAAACAATAGAATGGTGGGATTTGGTCTCTGTGTAGGTAAACTCATATTCTCTGAAGCCTCTTGTCTTTAAAAAAAAAACTGCTTAGAAAAGAGAAAATATACACTGCACTGTAGATGTTACATGTACAGAGTAGCAAATGTTGGCACGATTGTGAGAAGCAACCCAGATTACACAACATGTCAACTTCACTCATCGTGCGTCATCGCTCAGCATTTACGTATCTAGGTGTGAGGATTACATTTCCTGGGTTGATTGATCGGACGCTTGTGTTACGCATGATTACACAGTCATCGTAATACTCGTAAAATGTGCCATTGCATCTCCTCAATTGGAATAAATATAGCCCCTCACAATATGTTTAAATAGTAACTACAATTATTTGCAATTTAAAAGCGACTCAATTTTTCAGCCAAGTTTTGATTTGAACTTTACCTGAATCAGATGATTTACGTTTGTTTGATGTAGTATAAAGGGAATTATCAACTGATACAGAATAAAATAAATGTTTAAGTTAAATGATAAACTTGTTAAACTTGTTACCACTCACTTATCGAGAAGGTTTAGAACATTATGTCAAAATGTATTGTGGATTTCTAGACTTACTGACATACTGATGTGATGTACAGTGATCCTGTAGCATACTGATGGTTTTTATAGTAGCACATTTAATAACTAATGTTTAATGTTTTATCCAAAACCATAGACACATGCTGCAGCATTCAATTTGAATGGGTTGGCTGGTATTCTTCAATTTGTATCAACAAAAAGTTGTTTTTTTTTTTTCCAGTATAAGAGCAGAGTAAAATGTTCATCCTGTAATTACCGTTAAATTAATCAATGCATTACTTCTGTTCTAGGAAGCAGTGGAAGTTCAAACACTCCAGATGGCTGAAATCCCGGTGGACAGTGAAGGAACAGTCCTGGACCCTCTTGATGTTTGTCTTTATCATGATTTTATTATGTCCCATTGCATGATACTGAGTCAAATCCACAGTCGCTTCGACAGAATTATTCCAGTAAATCTTAAACTGCTCATCTCCAGGATGAAGATGGCCTTCTGGCATGGTGGAGAACAGTAGATGGTATGTTTGAAAATGTTTTGTGTTTTTATTTATGTTTTATCGCAGCTTAAACTGGGACCATGGTTTTAAAGTTGCAGCCATTTCTTTTCTGTGTATTAGGTTGGGATGAGTGGAATGGGGCGAACCAGAATGATGACGCTGAAGAGTAGGTGAACTCATTATTATTTTTATATTATTTTTATTATTGTTGTTTTTGATAATGTTGGCTTCACTGAAGCACTGGCCATTAATCCCCAAAAAATTAATTGGAAAAAAGCATTTTTAGCTCATTACCATTCCTTTTAGAATTAGTTAAGACCACCTAAGGTTGCTCTTGAGCTATTTGGAGTACATACGTGGCTTTTGTTCTCTTCTGAAAGCTAAAATTCTAGGTTTTTTTCCCCCCCCTGTTAGAATCATTTCAAGAACTTCTGGCATTGGTTTAATACATGTTTGAACAGAGGCCGTAGAGCTTGATGACATTGCAAAGTAGTGTGGGATCATGGGATTTTTGTACTTTGGTGATCAACACTCACCATTTAATCTCATGTGACTCAGGCAGAAAATAATGTTCACGGATGAAATGACGTGCTGAAGCTTAATTTGCATTGTGTCATTTCATGCTAATGTGATTGCTAGAGGTAGCTGACATAATGCTAACTTACCAGTAGATTGGCCCAACACTCACGCAGCTACTGCAGCTAAAGGGCAAAGTAATGGTTCAGAAAGACGGCGCTGAAAATGATTTAAAATAATATACAAAACATAGTGGTCAGATGTTTTCACCTTACTGTACACATTAGCTATGTAGCACAGAAAATGTATTAACAAGTGACACCTAATTGCAACCATGTAAGAATCTGAACACACAACGTTCAGCTTGCCGTTTCTCCCATAACATGCATTCTCCGCTTCCTTGTCTCAGAGTGGTGGAAGAAGCGGCCGATCGAGTTTTTATGGCCGCCCGTCTCTTTGTTCGCTTTTTCAACCAGCGCGGTGCTTTGCTGCAGCAGCACATACTCGAGCTCCTCGCTTTGGCCGATTCGGCCGACTGCTTCCACAAGAAGACGGTCACGGCGAGCGTGGGCGGCGGCATGGCCAGTGTTGCAGGCTCAGTCACCACCATCACTGGCCTCATCCTGGCACCGTTCACTGCAGGCACATCGCTCATCGTCACGGCAGTGGGCATCGGCATAGCCACAGCAGGTGGCGTGGCGTCGGCGTCGGCCAACATCACAGACACGGTGCACGCAAAGACGGACCGGAAAAAGGTGGAGAAAATCATCCAAGAGTACGAGGAGAAAATGAGGGATATCAGAGAGTGCCTCGAGTTTTTGCAGGTGAGACAATAAACTCCTAACCTATAATAACCTTTAAACCCAACCTTATGATAGTGCCCCCCACTTGTCACCAATCTGAAATGTGTGCATGAATAATATCTCCCAATTTCTAAAGTGTGAATTTTCTATGGTTTGAAAATCCTGAGACGATTGCTTTCGTGAGTCAACTATATTTTGGCATTTTCATCTGAAGTCTATTTAAGTCTCACTTTTCCCATCCATGTGCCACCAATTAATATGAAATCAAGAGCCAGATGCTACAACTTGAAATGAATAGCTACCTACACTTGGCCATAAAAATTTTACAACCACAAAACCAATTATTTTGACTCTGCTAGAGAGCCCCCCCACCTCCCAACCCCTCACCCTCCCTCCACCCTCCTCTTAAGGGGACTCATGGGGATTTGATGCTAAATTTTAACGTGAACCTATTTCTCTGACAGGAAGGGATGGAGACACTTGAAGAGTGGAACTTTGAGAAATATGCAGAGAGCATTTCAAAGAAGCACCTCAACCAGAACGTCAAGCATGTAATGAAGGAGGGCGGCCGAGCTGGCAAGGCGTTGGTGATCAACGCCGAGAGTTTGATTAGCACTGTTCAGGTCCTCAGTGTTGCAGGTGGTGCTGCTAAAGCCGCCCAGGTAATGAGTGTCACCACCGGGGTCATGTCAGGCCTTTTCCTGGCTCTTGATGTCTTTTTCTTGGCGAAAGATTCCATGGAGCTAAAAAAGGGTGCCAAGACGGAGTTTGCTGCCAAGATCCGAGAAGTTTGCAAGGACCTGCAGGATGGACTGCTGGAACTGAACCGCATCAAGGAAGAGTTACAAAAAACAATGGATGGAATAGAGGTGGAGGTGGACGAGGAGGAAGAAGATGAGGAGCTGCTGAAGTCTGATCTGAGGAAACTTGTTGAGCTTGAAGAATGAAGGAACCGTAGTTGGGAATCAAAAAGCATACCCTCAAAAAAAAAGTTTTTTTTCAGGTCAGATTGTATTAACTATCATGGTAGTTAGCAGTTCCTGTGAAGTATTTCTGCAGTAGTACAGCGGCTATGTTGTTATGGATGTAGATGAAGAGCTTCTTAAGCCATTTTGTAGGAAAGTATTATATTAAAGTTACTTTTAACCAGACCAGCAGTTGGTGTATTGTTTTGTCACTGGTTTCCTTCCGTAAAAGTGGTTGCAGCTTCTACTGCATGTCCGCCCCTTTCTGGATGAAATGGACTGAGACACGATCCCCTCATTCCTGAAGAATGAGGCTCTCGTGCATGAATGACAGACAAAAATGTGGAAAGGCATCTGCCTCAAACTCCTCCTTTTTGTCTCGTCTTGGATTTCAAGACTTTAGGAATCCACTGTATGAGCTGCAGAGCATTAAACGGAAGGGCCTCAAGATGACACTGGGAGGAGTGCAGGCGAGCTTCTGTAAAGCATTACTATCAAGTTTCTACTGTGGCATAGAAAAAAAATAGCACTACTTAGACTTGGAGGTAATCAAGAGGAGACACCTCTTAGCCGAGGAGCCTTCTGGATCACAGAACTCTAGACATTCGTGGCAAACCTTGGTCCTAGTGATGAACTGGCCTGGAGTAGGCCCGTCCATTATGTTTGCTCCCTTCTTGGGAGCGAAGGATCAAGGATGAGCTGATTACGTTTATATGTCAAGTGTCAAAGGTCACGATCACAGGACCTCATAACTCAGTTTGTCGCAGCGCTGTCTTACATGATGATTGTGGCAAGCTTCCCAAAAAACATGACACCACATAATGGCAGTTTGTATCCATGAGGCATTTGATCCCTTCTGGTGCACATTCGCAGTGTGCCTGGAGGGGAACTCTCTCAATGTGGCACAAATGTGCATCCGGGCTCAAGGATGAAGTGATGAAAATTTGGCGGGCAAGGTCAAAGTCACGGACGTCGCAGAGCGTGTATTTAGGAATAAGTCGTGACGACACAAAATTTCATGCAACTGACTAATTTAATTAAATGGTGTTCTAATTATGGTGTTCTAGCAAATAATATGTTTAATACAATTCCTTCAAAGCGTCAAACACAGTCTGGTCTTCTTCCACTTCTCCGGGTGTGGGTTGTGGGGGCAGCGGTGGCATGCTGTCTGACAACATACGTGGCTCCTGAGGTCATTATGACACTCAAACCCTCAAGTTGGTGAAGGCGTGAGGTACCTTGAGGTTGTAATTCTAGTTTTTCTATAAGATAGAAAGAAAAACTAAACGAGGAAAAAAATGGTAGCTGGTAGCAGTAAAAGTCAGCTGCTCAACTTCCTGAAGGATTTTGTCAACAGCAGGACAAATCAACGTACCTACTGTATGTAGTGCAGTGCAGACACCGCTCACCTTGTGCCAGAAGCCTCCATCCACTGTTGGCAAGAAGGTAAAAAAAAAAAAAAAAACTTCTGCTACTTTGCTGCTGGCTTAAACCCAAACTAACAGGCAAAAAATTCCTGCGATGGGTGCAGAGAACCTTGAGTGCACACTGGCAGCTCTCATGAGAGAGCATATGCAGTACTGCAACAGCCTACGTGCTGATGCCTCAAATCATATTAGTAATTGAAGGTTCTGAAAAGTTAATTACATGCAGTCTATTTGGGATTTTACAGTCATGCCACATTTCAATTTTACCACATAAGAACATTTCAATTTTACCACATGTGTGCATAAGTAAATACCGCATGGGTCTTTGCCAACATAGACGTGGTGAAATTATTTCCTAACTCTCCTCAAAAGTCAGTAAGCACTGTGGAACTTGATTTATCTGTCTGTAGTATCTACAATTTTATTTCTCTATATATGAAAAGATGTTTAGCACCATGCTCTCATTCGAAACCGACATTTTTTGTGAATGAGTATTTGTCTGCGTCAGTCCTGCATGCCTGACAGGTTTGCCATGTCCATGCGCCGTAAATGCTATGAGGAAACTCAGCACGCTGTGAAGCAGGTGAACAAGTGGAGCTGGTTTTTTGTGGCTAACCCGTTCTTGAAACCAGCTTTGAGACAACAGACCTTGACCCTAATATCACGTTTCGAAAGGAAGAGTTGCCTTACAAAGTGTCCTGTCACTGTCCTGACCATTTTAACACATTTTTTAAAAAAAAATAAATGTTTGTATGTGTTTTCTTTATTAAAAACTACTTAATGTTTGAAATTATCATCTCTGATGTCATAATCCAATGCTCATCCATAACTACTCGTACTGAGTACTTGGTCAGTGGACAAATGATTTGTGGTGTAAGGTCCATGGCAAAGAAGCATCAAACTGCTTTGCAGATTCCCTGGTCACTCGTGCTGATTCGCAGGTGCCCGCAGGCAACCATGCTGCCTCACCAGGAAGTCTGAGAGTCCCCACTAAGGTGCCATCCAAGATTACTTTAATCACTTTTTAGTTCGGAGAGTATGTTGAAATCTGTTGAACTGGGAGGTGTCCCTCAACATTTCCCACTTCATCCCACGTATATACATCGGGGGCACGGGTGTCAAACTGGTCCATGAAGGGGCTGGTGTGGGTGCTGGTTTTCATTCCGACCAAGCAGGAGCACACCTAATGAAGCAAATCAGCAGAGTGAAGACAGCTGATTGGCAGGAGCAGGAGCACTCCTGATGCCACTCAACCAATCAACTGTCTTCACTTTGGTGTATCAGGTGTGCTCCTGCTTGGTTGGAATGAAAACCTGCAGCCACAGCGGCCCCTTCATGGACCAGTTTGACACCTGTGCATTAGGATGACAAAATATTAGGGACCCCTCTCAGTGTAAGTTCAACTGAGTTCAACAGCGTCACAAATTACAGTCCCAATAACAATGATTTGACATGTCAACACCTCTGTCAAACAGAGTCAATACAAATTCAACATAAAACTCCTCCTGAGGGGAGAACTGATTGCAGGGCTGTTGTTTTATACTCTATGGTGGACACGCGATGGTCGTAATGTGCTGGATCAGTGTATTAGTGCAACCTTTTTTCCCATCCAAGAACTGGATGTTCAGGTGGTCGAGTAAGATTCTGGACAGACCTTGGTGACCCAAACGGGTAGTGAGGGTCTGCTGGGAACATCTGGCTGAGAACTCCGTCCAGATGATCTTCAACTCCCACCTCCGACAGAGCTTTGACTGTGTTTCGGGGGCGGCAGGTGACGTTCAGGATGTCCTGAGTTCCTTCAAGCTCTGGATGTTGTTGGGCTGTCTTGGCTGACACGCCTCTGCAACATTGCTTGGACATCGGGTGTGGAGCCTTTGGAGTGGCATAGTGGGGTGGTGGCCCCCATCTTCAAGAAGGGGGACTAGAGGGTGTGTTCCTACTACAGGGGATCACACTATTCAGCCTCCCTGGTGAGGTCTACTCGAGGGTACTGGAGAGGGGAGTCTGTCCGGTTGTCGAACCTTGGATCCAGGAGGCGCAGTGTGGTTTTTGGCCTTGTCATGGAACAGTGGACCAGCTCTACACTCTTGCACGATTGCTGAATGGTCATGGGAGTTTACCCAACCAGTGCACATGTACTCTGGAGAAGGCTTATGGCTGTGTCCCTCGAAGCGTCCTGTTGGGGGTGCTCCTAGAGTAGGGGGCGGATGACTTATTACTACAAGCCATCAAGTTCCTGTGTTGTCAGAGTCAGAGCTTGGTCCACGTATCCGGCAGTAAGTCAGACTCGTTCCTGGTATGGGCTGGACTATGACAGGGCTGCCCTTTGTCAACAGTTCTGTCCTAACTTTTTTGGACAGAATTTCTAGGCGCACGAAGGTGTCGGAGGGGGTTGTGTTCGGTGGTCTCAGGATCACGTCTCTGCTTTTTGCAGACGATGTGGTTCATCGAGCAATAACTACAGCTATTACTGGAGCGGTTTGCAGTGAGGCGGCAGGGATTAGGATCAGCACCTCTAAATCTGAGGCCATGGTTCTCAAACAGGAAAACGGTGGAATACCCACTCCGGGTCGGAGAGGTGTTGCTCTCTAAGCTGTGGAGTTTAAGTATCTCGGGGTCTTGATCACGAGTGAGGAAAGAATGAAGGATATTGGCAGGCAGATTGGGGTGCTGTCTGCAGTGATGTGGCCATTAAACCGGTCTGTGGCGGTGAAGAGGGAGCTGAGGCGAAAGGCAAAGCTTTCAATTTACCAGGCAGTCTCACCCATGGTCATGTGCACTGGGTAATGACCGATAGAGCTAGATTGGGAATGGAGATGGGGTGAGGAGTTCTGAGAGGGTCAGCAAAGCCGCAAGTCATCCGTGTCGAGAGGAGTCAGTTGAGGTGGTTTGGGCATCTGGTCAGGGTGCCGCCTCGACGTCTCCCTCGGGAGACGTTCTGGGCATGTACCACTGGGGGGAGGGATTATGCCTCTTGACTGGCCTGGAAACACCTTGGCGTGGGGAGTGTCTGGGTTTCTCTGCTGACACTGCTGCCCCCGCAACCCGGACCCGGATAAGCAGATCAAGATGAGATGAGTCGAATTGGACCACATCTTTCATCAGTGCAAGCCATTAACAATCAGACCCAAGCACTCTTTATGTAAACTGGCTAAAGCATTTTACAGTATGTCTACACAAACCCTTTACAATGAAACAGTCGGAACACAATCCTGGCCCCGGTACTGACAGGTCTTGCGGTGTGAAGAATGGGTTGAGACTTAACTGTGTTGTCAGACAGGCATGTGAATAACAACAAAAGCAGTTGCATGACAATGACTCCCGTTGCTGCATTGCACAGTTGGCAAAAGTGCTTTCAAGGGCTCATGTGTATGAGGAAGCAGGCCTTGAACAAGTTGTTCACAGTCTGTGGTAGAAAAATGCACAAAAATATCTTAAAATATGCAAAAAATTAAGCTTAAATTAATTCAATTGAACTTGATTTCAGCAGGATGATTAAGTGAGCGTATAATGTAAATGAAAGGAAAGATGAATCAGAAAATGACCCCGAATTCAGTCACACTTGTCACAAAAACATTTGTGATTTCAAGTTGCCTAGAAAGAGAGGGCATATGGTTGTTGGGTCAGGATCATATCATATCATGTCTAAACTGGCTCTCGGGGACTGAGGTTGCCACTGGCAAACCGTTGTTGTCATTCAGTTAAAAAGTAGGATGAGGGCTGCCTGTGAAGTCCAGGCCTCTGCCAAGGCCAGTGTTAAAGATAAATGTTCCTACTTGGCCCCTGCTACACTGCTCCACCAAAGTAATTCATGCACAATTCTATTAAACATCAGTGGGACAGGCGATGCTGAAATCCATCTACCTCTGAAAGCCAACCAAAAGCAGTGCTGATCTGTCGTTAATCATTCATTTTACTCACTCTCTTTTGCTCTTTCCCAGTAACTACATGAAAGACCAGAGCTAACTCTGTGCACCGCCGTTACCATCAGTCACACACACGACTGCTCAGGTAGTTACACAATAGAAAAAAAAGAAGGCAGAAATAAATATTTGGCATGTAATATTTACATGTAGCCTTAGACTTGTGAATGTTAGTAAGTACAGTGTAAACAGTGCAATTATGAACCTACAGGGAAATAGGCATAGCCCCATGAATGAATTGTGAACAGAGGGTGCTGTGTTATGGGTGCTCATATACTGTACATGCTTAACTAACAACAACACACACACACACACATCCACGCACCTAGAAACAGTATCCAGGTAAGTTGCATGACGTGTGTTTGTTGCAGCCCTTCTCTATACAGACGATTTCAACTTGCTCGACTTGTTCATTGCAAGTCTGGATTCAATAAGGAGAACATGACACATATAGCCAAACCCTTACAAAGCGAAATGTCACATGCTGATGAAGTTCCTCGTCCTGGTAGTCAGGTCCAGACTGTCCAAAATATCGCCACGAGCATGCATGACACCAAGATATTTCAGCCAGATTCAGCTCTGGGTTTAGGACCTCTGGCAGTGTGCTCTGGATTTTCAAACTCTGGGCAGACTCCATTTTGGAGCTAGGTCGGGGCTGTTAGTTTGCCAACTCGCTGATTTTTTAAAATTGTATATATATAATTTTTTTTTTAGATTAAAAACACATTTTGAACACACTGAACGGCTAACCCTAACCCAGAGCAGATTAAGTTCTGGATAAGTATAAAAGCCTCCACCTCCTAACCAATCACTTCTCTTGGAAAGTGGCCTGCCGATTCTCGGAGGATTCTGTGGACGTTGGCGCGCGGATGGTGAGAGGAGCGCTAAGGAGAGAAAGAGTTTTTAGGGATAAATGCGATCTTTTCATCTCCCGGATGACATCCTGTACAAAAGGTACAGATTTTCATCCGATGGACTGCGCTACATTTGAACTGATGGATCAAAGGCTTTTGCGGTGGCAAAAGTGTTGCTTATGGCCTGGACAAAATGTTTAGGATTCTTCATATTTTACAGAATAATTGTCTGCTCCTCCATTGTGAAGTAGGCTGCTCTGCAGGGTTTCTCCATGTTTGTGACCCTGCAAACCCCGCCCCTTTTATGTGAGCACGCACTGACCAAGAGTGGAAAACCGAGGGGTTCAGTTACCGAGTGAACACCAGCTCCGTAGTATCGCTTATGAGAATTGCGAATGTCTGGGTAAGTCAACCCGGGTAACGGAGAGATATCCCGGGTATGCTAGTCCCACTTGGTAGTACAGGCCACTAGTCATAGGCATGGAGTTGTTTTTGTTATTGGCCAGTGCAGTGGAGTGCCCCCCACCAACAGTTCGTCCGGATGACGACTTTATTGCCTTTGGTGACTGAAACATGACCCGACGAGTTCCCTGGATGCTGTTTTAGGGCAGTTTTGCGGAACTCATTCTTTGGAGACAAAATATAGAAAAAGTAGTATGCAGGCTAGACTTTTGCCAAATGGACAAAACACTGTGTAAAAAACTGCAAAAAAGTGAAAATGCTTATATCCTTAAAACAACAGCGTGTCTTAAATGCAAGCTTCATCTACATTGACATTTACGTGACAGATGGCATCTGGTGATCGTAGTAATCACGACTCAAGGAAGGGCGAAAAACAAATGATGTCCATTTCTAGCAAGAAAGTCAGATGGGTTGGGGGATGGGTCACATAAACACAGGAGCTATAGATATCACGGACATCAGATAAATTAACCACAGCACTGACACATTATGAAACAGTTTTTTGCAATGATTTTTAGCAGGGACGGGAATTTGCAACAGGGACAATTGCACAGAGGGAACACGATACGTGCTTAAGCATCAGCCTCCTTTAAGGGGGCTATTCGATTCGACCTGTTTTTTTTTTTTAATAGTTTTACTTAATTTTGCAGACTTTAGTAACATGGTTTCAAGAGTGAAACCAAGAAACATGCCTTTATCAAAGTTTAGAATATTTTAAACCCTCTGTCTCTGGTGGAGCAACATTTGACAGCATGAACGTCATCCTGCAGCCTGCAGCACAGCAGCCTTGGGATGTGTTGAAAGCGCGTGATCCTTTGTTGCAATGGAAAGTGGCAGAAACAATGAACAATGACTGTTAAAGATGGTATTAATTTTTCCTTCTTTAAAATGTATGCTCTCCCACACTGGGGAAGTCCCTCAGCCATTCACAGGATATTGTATACGGGCAGCAGAGCATGTGAAATCACCGTCAGTTAGCTAATTACGCAGTCATTTTGCAAATGAGTTTATGCTAGAAGCATGTACCCTGCAAAGAAGTCGAAAGTACTTGTGATGAAATAGCTCAAGTATTGTACTGTGACTAAAGTCTGTTTGTTTGGGTTACTTCACTTAACCTGTTTATTCACGCTACAGGTAAGCAGTTTCATATGAAAAGACACGCTGCTGTACCACTGCCAACCAAACAGGTTTAGCAGAGCCAGGCCATGACCGAGACGTTCACGTGACAGGATGACTCAGTCCATGCCATTGTGCATTCTCTCTTTCTTTCCATTACATTCTTGCCCTTGTTCGTATCTTCACCGAATATTCGTAATCCCGAGCCACTCCATTTATCATACAAAAAAATACAATATTTATTTTATGGTCTTCTTAGATGCCCCGGCCATCGCTACCCATCACCGGGTATGCACTGCCTTTCCTCGAAGGTTTTTTTTTTCAAAGTGCAAGCGGCTGAATAATTCCCAGAACAAACAAAGTGTTGGGTTCCAGTCATGTGGCTGTGGACACAAGCGGCTGCGATAAGTTTGCTTTAAGATCAGACACAGAGAAACAGGACACGTCTCAGACTACGCGGTCCTCCCGCTGCGCCGCGCATTCAGAAGAAGCCACTTGTCTTTGAAGGTGTCCCAGGTTTGTCCAGCTGGTCGGAGGCCCCGTGCAGACCCACACACACATCAAGCTCCTTGCAGGAGGATGCTGCTGCTTGCTGCCAGCCTGGCATGGTTGGATGAGTGCTGTGTTTATTTGAGCATGGCATGGCAGTTTCACTTGAACACGCATCCTGGTCTCATGGATTGTTTTCACGGCCTGCTCAGAAAAAATGTGCCACAGCCTGTGTTTCAGGATTTTAACACGACTCTGCAGTGTCCACCCTGGGAATTTTTCATCTCATTGTATTGTAGCCAAGAGACTATGAATATTTCGCTTCCCTATGTTTTGGCTTGTTTGTTTGTCTGCCTCTTTGCTCATCAGTGTAATTATGCAATGGCTACGCAAAATGATTTAATTCAAAACTGGTGGAAGGGTGTTATATAAAAGTGTGTGGTAGCTCAAGGTTCCAGGGCGTCACCTTGGGAAAATGGCAGAAAATACAGGATTTTCTTTTTCACTTTCTTTAACGTTGACAAATCATTCATCCAGTAAAACTACACATATGAAAAAAAAAATCTGTCTCATTTCTTATAAGGGACAAGATATTTCTAGACATGTCATTTTAATATCATTTCACATTTGTTTTACATTGTAAGACAGGACTTTCCTACACTTTGATTTTTAATTTTAAAAAAGGTGCATGTATTATTTCCTGAGAAAATAATTAGTTTCATGATAGAGATATCGTTTACTGTATAGAATTTTGTGCAGATTTCGGTAAAACATTACGTAAAAGGGGTGTACATGTGGTTGTCACCTTGGAAATTGCCCTCACAGTTTTTGCAACATTTTGCAATTTGATGCAGTCTGCCATTCCTTAAGTTAGGACTGCTAAATTAAATACAAAGAAAATGACTGCACGACTGGGCTGCCTTACCTCTAAAAGTGGTTTGTTTAGAACAAAACAACAAATAGGCATTTTATAAGCACGAATATCTAGTGCAGTAAAAAAAAAAATAAATACACGGCATTAGTGGGGCGAAAGGCAAACAAGTACATTTATTGTATTTTAAAGCTTTTTAAGGGAATGATTACAATCACATTTACTGTGTAACAACTTGCTTTTAGAATCATTAGAATCGTCATAGCATGATCAACACATTATGACATCTGAGAGATAAGACATGTTCTGAATACTTCACTATTAGTTATAACTTTAAAAGCGTTCTGTTTAATGTCATTTCCAGCCATAAATGTATGCATAGGCTTTTTTTCAGTTTGTGCTAAATATCACATTTACATATCAAATTTCAAATGAGCACAGTTTGGATGAAACGAAGACCTTATAGGACAATTACCACAGTCCAGTATTATAGATTGACAGTTCAGCTGTCTGAACTTGCCTGCTCAACACATTGGGAGGGTCAGTGCTCATCAGCAACCACCAAACACAATGACCGTATTGAGGCACACACACACACACACACAGAGAGAGAGCATTATTATATATTAAATATTAAAGTCTAAATTATTAC